>OMLF01048056.1:0-18158 GCA_900302615.1 Holocentrus rufus | reverse complement strand
TGACCTAAATACAAAAATACAAACAAAATAGGATGGGGAGCATGATCTCAGAGGATGTAATCAATAACATCATAAGCGCCGAGCTCAGAAGCATCAAGTACAGAGGACCATGTCCAAATGAACAATGATCATTTCTATTTACATAAGTCACACTTAATGTCACAATATTTTTGCAGTAAGAGAAAAATATATCCCATATGCCATAAAACTATCCAATTAAAATTAAGACATAATACAAATAATCTATAATAAAAGTGGTCCTAATCATGGGGAAGCACTGTTAGTCGGTCAAAATAAGATAAGAGGGGCCGCAAGGTACAGTAAAATTTCTGAGCTGACCCGCTAATGGCAAATTTAATTTTTTTCTAGTTTAAGGAACATCATCATGTTCTCTATCAGGGATGATGAGGAAGGGGGTACAGGAGACTTCCAAAGAAGCGATATCCTTCTGCGAGCAAGAAGAGAACTAAAAGCAAAAACATTTAGCTGTTGTTATATCTCAATGAAGATGAGAAAAAATCCAGTCAAAAAAAATGGTTCAAACCTAGGGCAGATAAATTGCAGGACTTTACTGAAAGACTTGAAGTGTGGACAAAGGATGCTGAACTTCAAACATGTGATGATGAGGTAACTGAAAAAGAAGAACCAAAGCGAGCAGCTCTGGAAGCTTAAGTAGCTGCTCTTAAACAAAAACAAGCTTTAGCACGAAAGGAGTGACTCCCCAAAAGACATTTAAAAGGTCTTGAAACAGCAGACTGACATCACAGAGACGCTAGTGAAGAATCAACAGTTAACTAGTCTACCCCAACGTGATACTCCTGTCTTCTGTGGTGACCCACTTGACTTTAGGTTATTCCTCAAGACATTTGAGTTTGAGGAGTCTTATAAGGAAGGGTGGCCTGTGCTTCAGATGCCTTATTAAAGGACACACAAGTAAGGACTGTAAAAAGAAACTCATGCCGAATATGTTCAGCAACATGTCCAAACATGCCGAATATTCTCAAGGAAGAGGATGTGTCCGAACAGGCAAGTGCAGAGGCCAAGGAGGAAGCCATGTCAAAGCAAGCAGTAGTTTCAAGTGCACTTGTGAGCCTAAAGCAAGAAAAAACTACTTGTGACAGGGCCGGAGACAACTGTGTTCTTGCTATACTTGCAATAAAAGGAACTGAACTTCTCTTAACTACAATGAGCTCAAAGAGTAAACCAGTGAAAAGTTGCCCTCTCAGAGACCTGGAGGTCATCTGTCTCTTAACCCAAAAGACTATCCCAGTGGGAAAGGAAAACATTCCCTTGCAGTGAAAGGCAGGCAGTGAAACTGCCATACATCGATGCTGAGGGCTCCTTATTGGTAATAAGGAAAGTTGGAATGGAAAGTTATCCACAGCCAAAACAACCGGCCATATGCAGTTAAGACAATCCTTGGTTGGACTATGAATGGCCCACTCAGGGAACACGAAGTCAATGGAGTGAAGGAAACTATGCAACAACATGTCACAGTGAATAGAACCTCTGTGGAAACAGTGGAACATCTGCTTATACAGCAATACAATATTGACTTTCCTGAACATCTCTGTAATGACAAACTGGAAGCATCACAAGAAGACAGGCAGTTCATTAATTCTGTCTCCAGTTCAGTTTCACTCTTCACTTCACTCAACAAAGAGCTGCTTCAGGGTCCAGACCTGACAAACTCCCTCCTTGGTGTACTGACACAGTTCAGCCAGGACCATATTGCAATGATGGCAGATGTTGAAGCCATGTACCATCAAGTCAGAGTTTCAGAAGAGGACACAGACCTGCTGCGCTTCTTGCGGCGGCCAGAAAGAGACCTGACACAGGAAATGGTGGAATACAAAATGGTCGTTCACCTGTTTGGTGCCTCTTCATCAGCTAACAGCAGAGGAGAGCATAACTGGATCATCACCTGAAGCTGTGGACACAGTTCTCAGGAATTTTTAAGTCAATGGCTGTTTAAAGGCAGTAATGAGTCTGATGCGATCACCCTGAGCAGAGACCTAGTGGTCTTGTGTGCCTCAGGCGGCTTTCATCTGACAAAATGGACAAGCAACAGTTGAGCTTTCTTAATGACTGCTCCAGAGAGCGAGAGAGCTAAGGAAGTTAAGGACCTAGACCTGACTACAGATGCTCTTCCTGTGCAAAGAGCGCTAGGTGTGATCTAGGACATAGAGTCTGATTGTTTCAAATTCAGAGTCAATGTCAGCAAGAAAGCAGCCACAAGAAGAGGAGTTTTGTCAGTCGTAAGCTCCATATATGACCCATTGGGATTCCTTGCTCCAGTTGTGCTTCCAGCCAGGATTTTTCTGCAATAGTTGTGCAAGGAAAAATTTACACGGGGTGAGGATATTCCCGACGGACTTGTAGAGTATTGGAATACTTGGATAAGTCAGCTACGTCAGCTTTCCTACTTCCAAGTGAGGTGTATAAAGACTGATGAATTTGGGTCTATTGCGTCTGCACAACTACGCCATTTTTCAGACACTAGCTTTTGTGTTCACTGTTCAGTGGTTATGACTTGTATTTCAAATACACGATATACTGTGTAAATTGTGCTTCGAAGTTGCTGTATGGTTTATTTTTTCATTGTGAAGGAGCTAGGCTAAGGACTCCAGTATGCTATGCTAACACAAAATGCTACTCATAGTAACGGAACCAGTGGACGTAGGTGAAAATTTTATTTACCATCTTGTCTCAGTCTGGGTAAGTCAGAAAAAGGGTATTTTGCCCAAAACGTTGGAGTATTCCTTTAAATAGGGACTTATTACACCATACATAAGCAGATATGTGGTGGATGGCGGAGGTGGTGGAAGGGTTGGGCATTCCATTTATAGTATGGAGCAAGCTGTGTTCAAAATGCATACAGTGCAGTCATCATGTCTGTCTATAGTGACACAATGTGTCCAACCTGAGTTGTGGTAAGTGTCCACCCAGCCCCCGTCTCCATCATCTTCCTCTATGATGGCCTCCAGCTCATCTGAATATTCCATCTGTTTACAGCGCTTGTAACAGGGAACTGCAAGAACAGGTTAGAAACAGAAAGTGAACACAGACCCTCCCAGTGAAGAAGGCCTAAGTCGAAAAAAACAGTGAGGGGAAAAAACATGGGTGACATCTACATTTGTACATGTCCCTATGACCTAAATCTCCAGTGTCAGCAAGATGGAAAATCTGAAGTTACGCCATAGACAATTAATAGGAAACCTATTGTTGGCCCCACAGAATATTTTGTACCTGCAGAAGCTTTACTATGTGGTCGTGCTGTAAGCTGAGAACCAGGGAAGCTATCTTGAGAGGATCTGTTGAGTGCTACCCCTATTATCTATCTTGGCGTTATCCAACTGATTCTCAAAGGAGTTTTACTACTTTTGAAATCTTGATTGAATCAAGTTCAAGAGTTGTTGTCCTAGACCTTACCAAACATTAACTGATAAGGTGAGTGGTTTTAAATGTAACACTGAGTGATTAAACGGAGCAACCCATAATAGCAATTTCAGATTTCATCTCAAATCCTCAGGATTTTAAAAATAAAATTTGGAGCAGCAAGATGAAATGAAAAGGTATGTGCAACCTAAATCCATCTCATACCATTGCGTGTTAGGAGAAACTGTTTATCCTGCGGCAAATATGGCTTCACCTTGGCCTCTTCCCCAGATGCCCTAAAGAGAGATGGGATGTGACACATAAGCATTATATAACTTTACATTATGTTTAAGAGACTCTTTAGGTTAAAAAAATAAAAAAAAAAAAAATAAAAGTATCATACTCATTACACTTAAGCTGGCACTAAGAGCATCAGTCTTAAAAAGCTCTTTTCATATTTGAATATTGTAGCCCAGGCTTTACAGTAAGCCGTAGGTTAAGGATTCACACTTGAAAATCAAAGACAAGGGTTAATGTCTTCAGAAACATGTAACACAGTTTTGACTGGACAATAATAGGGGTGGGAATTACTGGGTAACTCCCGATACGATACTACACGAGTATCACGATACTCGTGATATTTTCCCTTGATAATGATGGTGTGACATTCCAGGCAATTCTGCGGTATGATACACTGTAAGAAAATCAGCTATGACACATCATGATTTCTGTAGCTGAAGAAAAAAAAATATCCTGGAAAAGGCCACATAAATTTTCAATAAGCAGGAAATAATCATGCTTTTCATGCATACCAAATATGCATGTTTAATGTAAAAACGTATACACAAAATCCAATTTTGACACAATTTATATACTTAAATAAGATTTAAATAATAAATACAAATGAAATATAGATACACTTAAATAACTGTAGTAATATTTTATACTATTCACAATAGTGCATCTATTGTACATGCAGAGTGCTGGAATGCTTAATAAAAATATCTATACTTTGCACTGCTGTTGTACAGGTACAATTATGCACGTGACAAATAAATCTCTTGAATCACAAGCGTATCAATAATTTTTCATAAGAGGAAATATTGCGATATATTGCACTCTTGGTTTATAGTTCCACCCTCTTCGTGGAGTCAGGTTTAGTAAGCCCTGGGCTAACTGCGGGGATATACCACATTCTAGTTGCTGGTGTGCAACTATTGTTTGCCTAGGTGTAGCAGAGGTTTAAGCCCTGTGCAAAGTGTAGTGTCAATGCACTTTCCAGCCCCATTACTTCCAAACTGATAGAACTTTCTTTCCCACAACTGCCACTGTATCACTACACAACGGCTCTATGGTAACATATTCATTCTCTATACGGAAACACATAGTCAATATAAATTTTTTCTTTTTTTTTTTCCAGGCTTGAACACTAACAGGTGATACATGAACACCTGATCTTGAGGTAGACTGTGAAGTAAGAGGTACAAGCTCATATTGCACCACCACTGTTTTGACAGGGTGGAATATTATGGTATTGGCAAATCAGACACGGAACAGAGAAGTGTGTGCTGAAACTGAAACAAAAAATCCACACAAAAACAGGTCTTGCTTTGATGCCACTTCCACATTTGACTGAGAATCATTCTTTCAGTTTGAGAAATGCAGTAGTGCCAACTAATATTACTACTCAGCCATAACAACAGCAGCAACATTATATTTCACTTGGGACAAAAAAAAAAAAGTGTGAATAAAATAAAAACTAAAAAAAATAGTTGCCATATTTTATGATACTTAACAATATCAGAATCCTATCACACACACGTGAGAACATTTTAACTTGATGATCACATTTGTGCTACAGCTCAAGGCAGGCACTCACCATTTCCATGTGGGGCAGTGGTGAACCAAGTGATCACCGGCAGCAACAAACTAAAATCAAACAAAAGACAGGAATAAGAGGGTGCGATCATTTTGAGAATATGCTATTAGATGGAGAATTGCTAGCGATAGTGATAAAGCAGCCAAAAGTAACAGTCCAACTTGAAGATGGACTTGTGCCAGATATTGTTCTCACCTCTTCTGGTGTGATTACTCCCGTTTCTTTGAATTTCGATTCCTGTGATCAATAACAAAACCAACATAGTATCTGTAGCGTTACTTTTATGTGTAGTATCAACCTCCATCTGTCAAAAATCAACGGGTAAAATGCCCCTTTACCACTGACATGTACTGATAAATTGTCGACATCTGAGGTCTCACCCAATATCTACAGGCGTTATAGGTTAACATTTAGTACAGTAACATCGACCAGAAATGAAGTACATAAAATGCTAAGTAATGATGCATAATGCTAAATCGTTAGCTACTAAATTTCGACGACATCATCACCGACACGTTTGTTTTCATGATGTTGTTGCAGTGAAGAATGCTAGCCACCTATCAGCAAGCTAGCTTAGTTTACCTTCAAAACTGGAGTGAGAAACTCGGCCACTCCAAGGGCCGTGCCTTTCACAGAGTTTATGACGTTCTGCATCTTGTTGGTCGACTGTAAGGCTCCTCCAACAACGTTTAGCTAAAATTATTATTGAGACATAGCTACTGTAGCTGAGTGTCACAAGCAAGAGCTAGTCACATGATACGTCAGACGACCAACACTTCCGGTATCGGATTCTCACGAGAAGAGATGTGATTTTGCAGAGGGTTGCCAGGTACAAATATTTGGCACATACTTACAGGCTCAGTGAACTGTTCCATGTTTCCAAACTGGAAGCAGCTTCCCTTTAAAAGAAAAAACACAGCAAGTCCACTCTAGCTACTTGTGAAACGTTCATAATTCGTTCATAAACAGTGTGTTGGAGACACACATGCAAGGATGAAGGATTAGTCATTTTTCATTGTTTCCTTCAATTTTACACAATGAAATACACAATAAAGATAAATAGCCTAATTTAGAATACAACTGGAAAACATTCAGATAATTTAGCTTTAATACATTTATATCCTGACTATTTTCAAAGCAAAACCACAGCTTAGAAATTAGTAATAAGCAAATATGTTGTTTATTCATATTAACTTATTACGAAAGGGACAAGAAAAGGGGAGAAAATAGTTACAGTTTTAGATAAATTTATACTCTCTCTCTCTCTCTCTCTCTCTCTCTCTCTCTCTCTCTCACTTCTCACCAAAATGACACCACAGCTGCAGCTCGCTCCTTCAGGGAGGGAGAAGAGCATATCTGACTGGTTAAGTCAATTCCAGCCCCTAAGACACACAATTCATCTCAGTTCCTCCCCGTTCACAGATGCCCCAGGCGCATCTTGTCACGAAATGCTCAACATCACACCCTCTGCGCACTGTCCATTTACCCGTGCACTGTATAAGTTTTTGAAGCCAACCTTCAACATCAGGTGATAAATACAGGGGCGTTGTAGTGGGGGGAAAAGTGGGACTGATTACCCAGGGCCCCAATGGGGGAGGGGGCCTTCGAAAGGCCTGAAATAAAAAGGTTGTTTTTATTTATTTATTTATTTTATTTTTATTTAAAATCAGCAGGTTCAATAGAATAAAGTTGTACAGGTAAAGATATGACGTGGTCTTTAAATAGTAATATCTGAGGGAATTACACCAATGAGGGACCCCTTACCAAGGATCCCCAGTAAGGGTTACATGGACAATCACAGTGAGCGACACTATTAAGGTGCAAGACCAAGAAACAATTTAACTTCTGAATGTTCATCCATCTGTGATAGACAGAGAGAGAGAGTCAGATTAAGATGCAGAGTCTGGTGTTGAAATGGTTTGGTGGTTTGTTGTAGCTGGTCAAGCTGTTGTATGGCTGGGTGATGTCCCAGGCGTAGGGAGTGACTGTGTCTGGATGGCTGGATACAGGGGTTATGCCTCCATCTGAAGGTGTGTCTGCCTGGCCACTGGTCTTGGTGGGGTGTGGGTCAGCTATGAGAAAGAGAAAAGCTGTGTTTTTTTTAAAAATATATATATATTAATTAGGGGGTAACAGGGGATATCTTTCTGCATGATATGGCAGAATAATGGTGTGGCAGAATGATGGTGTCCAAATGATTCCCTATAAATCTAAAGCCCATTTGCTTGATAATGGTGCATTAAATACAAGCCCAAATTTTAAGCTTTTGAAAGGCCATAACTTCCATATTGTGCAAGTGCAACTGACAAAGTACACCATAATAGAATTTATTTAGATTTTTTTCCCCTTTTTTCCCTTTTTTCACCACTCAACATTAAAATTTGGTACACATCGAAAGAGGGCCTTGATTTTTAGGAGGAAGCTGTTATCTTCCACCAGAAAAACTCTTTGTACTGGAATTGTATTGGAATTGTATTGGAATGGTATTCAACCAATCACAACATGTATGATCAAGGTCTTAGACATGCACATCCTGCCCCTTACATCCTCATACTTGTAGCTACATGCTATTTTTTATAATTAACCTTTGTCCTTCACTCCCTGCAAGTCGTCCTCGTAAAGACAGCTCCCTCCAGCCTCCCTTCCCATGATGTCGTCCTCTGACGCCTGAAAGTTTCTGAGCAGGAAGTAGGTGGTCATTTGACCTTTGCCCTTCACCTCAATCTGCCCACGCTCCCGTAGGTCAAAACCTGCATCCATCAACACACTGCGAGGAGAGGTCAAGGTTAGGGTAATTTGAGTGATTTTCAATCTGAGCTTAATTTTCTTGTTTTTGCCACCATCATCAATTTCATCCCTTATTTTACTTTTAAATCAAGTCTTTTCAATACACTAAAACCCACACTGCAATGGAACCTGCTTACATCCAATTTCTGATTTATCATGGGCTGAGTGTGGTAGTGTAAGTGTAAAACAACTGCTGCTGTTTCATACATCGGTGGATTAATTTGCCTTAATCTTCTCGGGTCTTCGGAAAAGGGACAAGATCAAAGCCATCATTGAAAAGCCCTCTCACCCTCTCTACAACAAGTTGTGGCACAAAGCAAAACAACTCTTTACTTCATATAGACTCTTCTAGTTTAAATTGCTTTTTGGGTGCAATTGTTGGAGAGTGGGTTTGCCTTTGACAGTGCTCATAAAAACACCTGTATGTGGTCGTGCTGAGGTGAATGTGGTCAGGAACCCCATGACTCTCCATCCTGGAGGCAGTGTTAACAGTATCTCCAAACAGGCAGTAGCGAGGCATCTTCTGTCCCACCACTCCAGCTAACACTGGACCTGTATGAATGCCCACGCGGATCTCAAACACACACAC
Source organism: Holocentrus rufus (assembly GCA_900302615.1). Lineage (NCBI taxonomy): Eukaryota > Metazoa > Chordata > Actinopteri > Holocentriformes > Holocentridae > Holocentrus > Holocentrus rufus. The sequence goes on along the minus strand of OMLF01048056.1, from coordinate 9,525 downwards.
ACACACACACACACACACACACACACACACACACATACACATGTTGGCAAAGATCACAGTCGTGGTCTGAACTGTGATATCAAACAAGTGTGATTCTCTGCATACACAACTAATGGATACTATTCAAAATCTCTGTCTTGTGGTTATTATGAACGGTTTTGGGAAGAACTCTTGTGGCAGTGCTTTCAACCAGCTGTCTTACAATTTTTGAGGAAGGCCAGCCGCCAACTATTACTGTAATCTAGATTACAGCCTCCAATATGAGCATGTTTTGGTTTGCAGGGATGAGCGAGTCAAGGTGACTTTGCCCATTATCATATGCACCAAAGACAATAATGGATTTTTTTATCCTGGTTTAACTGGAGCAAATTTTGTTGCATCTATGTGTTGATTTGTTTAATGCACTGAGTGTTGCGAATATTTGCTATACTTGAAAAGCCACAGTGGGGCTGCTACTAGCTTAATTTTGAGGTGTACTAATCTCGAAATAAAGCAATGTCCAGTCTCCAATGTGTTCCAACATAAAGGTCCATTATTCTTCCATGTTACCATGTGCCACTCAATCAAAACTTGTATGTTTCTCCCTTCATTGCAACACACCTGTGTCTAATTACCAACGATTCTCTTAATAAACTCCTATTAACCTAATACCTAAATGACCTACTTTGAAGAAGGGCTATATGAATCAATCAATTTGAAAGCGAGAGGAGCGTCTGGATCTTGGCTTCTCTCACACTCCTGATGCCGCCTCATACCATTTTGTAATCAAACCCTGTTTCTCCTCCTGTCCTTCTGTTTATTCATCCTGTCTTCTTCCCACACAGACTTCTAATAGTGTATGTAAAATTACATGTTTGATGTCTTTAGACTGGTATTTTCAAGATAAGTCCAAAGACCTGTTTTAACTGGCCTTAATTGTACTGGAAAAGCTTTCACTGAAGAAATTTGTTGTCTGGTTCTCACCTAATTTGAATATATAAAAAAGGAAGAAAGAGACCTTTTCATTTCCGTGTGGGTGAAATGATCAGAATTTTTTTTAGATCAAGGGAGTGCAGTGACAGTCAAGTCCAGCCCTGTTTGTGCCGATTTTTCATTTTGATCATCATTCATTTTCATTTTATCATCTAACATCATCTAAATCCTCACCTGTATTGGTTTGCCAGTGACAGGATTGGTGACCTCCCTGGCAGCAATCTTCATCCCGAGGGCAAAGTTTGCCACTCTGTGGGCGTGGCTTTCTCTGGGGACTGGAACCCCACCCACCACCATGTACGCATCACCGATAGTCTCAACCTATGGCAAATATACAAATCAACATGCAATTTTCCAGTCGCACCAGTCCACCCATCTCAGCGTCGTCACTATACACCGTGAAAATCCCAAATCAGTGAAAATCCCCCAAAAACTGGATGAAATTTGCAACTCACCTGCCCTTAGCAACAGCATAAAAACAGGGCCCAAAGCACTTTGAAAGTAACTCACTGCCCTTGTTACAAGTGCAATAACTTCACTTTAACCACTACTACAACTACTAATAATAATACCTTGTATATGCCATGTACATTGGTGAGGCGGTCAAACTTGGAGTACATAGAGTTGAGCATGTGGACAATGTGGATGGGCTCACAGGCAGCACAAATATTGGTGAAGGTCACCACGTCACTGAACAAAACAGTACACACCTCAAACTCCCCTGAAACAGACAGAGACATTCATAGACAGACACACAAATAGAGAGAGAGACAGTTGGGTTTGGAGACCGAGAGACCGACCTGCCTCGACTGTCTTTCCTTCTTTAAGCTGATTGGCTACGTGGCGAGGCAGCATGGCATACAGGAGAGTCTCAGTCTTCTTCTTCTCAGCCTCGAGGTGACAGGAGAGGATCCTCAGTTCCTCCTGTACAGACAAACACACTGAACATTTTTTATTCCTGTATTTCATCTCCCTGTCATACAGTTCCCTGTGATCCTTTGTTGGTAGATTTGTACATTAAACATTTTTCCCTGTAAACACAGAAATTGTTGCAGTTTCATAACACTGGGGACCATTTAATATTTGATATGTCTGTAGTCAGACTGTTATCACATTCCTTACAATACAAAAGATAAGAGTGAATAGGAGGACGTTATGTGATTGTTTCAACTGAACAACTGAAACCACCGATGATAGAGAGTCATTGTCAGGCATACATACCATGGAGGGACTGAAGGGAAGGTCATATGTATTGTTCATTGAGTAATGAACAATGCAATGACTTTATATAACAAATATAAGCATATTGCCTAGTAATAGACAATATCCTGAATGAACTGTTACATTGTGGACTCAGGTCTATATGAAAACTGAGTGATATATAAACTCCAAAGGAGCTTATAGTAAAAACAATAGACTTACAAAATGTAGATGCCAAAATACAAAATCATTAATACATTTAATATATACCATCATCAGACATTAATTAAGATGTGTCAGAATGGCCAAAGAGACCCAAATTCTGTATAAATATTTTGAGAGAAATGGTGGAAAACAAATTCACACACTCCTGCTCTAATGATCCAAGCAAACTGTTTCCACCCAACACCATTTATTGAAATGGCACCACTGACTATGAATAGTAGTAGCAGTAATAGCAGAGGCAGTATAATCTATCGTGTATCCATCTATCCACTGTACCTTCTTCCTCTCCAGCTGGTTGGTGAGTTCCATCTCAGCCAGACGTTGTTGGTTGAGTAGAACCAGGTCTCTGGTGGTGTCATGCTGGGCCAAGTCGGCCAAGTGGAGGCCTCCGTCCTGGAGCTCCTGTAGGCTCCGTAGCTTTGGAGAACACAGGTACAACATACAGCGAAGGGACCCCATCCACAACATCTGACCTACAGACACATAGAACAGAGGTTATCATCACTAACATGTGGTGATCACAGTCATGGACACGGGCTGAGACACACGAAAACAGCAAAGTAAATGATCAAAAATGCGGTGCAGTTATTTACAATACTGCATCTTATAATCTTATACAGCTGTTTAAAATACTGTGTGATAAAGTACTTTTGCTGTTGTATACATATTAGATTTTATACAGGTGACTATCTCCAGTAAGTCCAGAAATCGGTGCAAGGTGCAGGGTGACAACTGAATCTTGGATTGTGGTAGTTTTGTGCAGTAAGGCCAGAGAAGTATTTAGTTCTCACATCTTCCTATCAGTATTCTGGTGTTGAACAATAATAATAATAATAATAATAAATTGTATTTAAAGGCACCTTCTTTGACACTCAAGGTCACAGTACAGAGCACATTTAAAAACATCAGAACACATTAAAAACACATAAAAAAAAATCAGAACACATTTGAACACAATTAAAAACAACAATGAGATCTTTTAAGATGTTATGGAAGACAACTAGCTTAGTAGCTCTTTAACCGTTATTTGGAATAATTGCTGGATGGCAAATGGACAGAAATCAAATTATTACTAAGTAGAGCCTGGAAAATTAAAGACCGAGTGTGTTTAAAGGAATACTCCAACATTTTGGGCACTATACCATTTACACACCCGTATGTCCACTGGTTCGGTTCCTATGGGTGGCATTCCATGCTAGCTTAGCAGAAAGACTTGTGAAAGTGAAAAAAGTGAAAAGTGAAAAAAAAACAGCAACTCTGAAGCTGTCTTATTTACACAATGTATCATGTGTGTTACACATATATTATAGAATAAAATGCAATTCTATTTCTTAGAGTCCATGTCACAGTTTGAACATGGTAAATGTCGTTCTGTTTATTAGAACCCACCTCGTAGTTTGAGTATGGTGTCTTTGTCTCTGTGGCTCTTCAGGACAAACTGACTGTTGATGAATTTCCTGATGCTCTCAATGGTAAAGATCACCTGGAGGCCAGACAAAGGGGTTGCACAATAATGGTCCAATATTTATTATTGTACTCTATTGTATTGCATTGTCTTGTACTGCACTGTGATGGATGTATGGATGGATAGATGGATGGATGGATTGGAAGGATGCTGTATGCTATTTTGTTTTATACGCTACACTATTCTATTGTTCATGTGTAGGTGCAGACAAAAGCATTAGTCCATGTTCTGCTGTATTCTAATGTTTTGTACCTGTGGGTGTATGATGGTGAAGTGTTTGTCCAGTCTAGTGTCTCTTGTTCGGAGACCTGGAAGGAACTTCTGGATTTTCACCCCTGTCTGCTTCACCTTCAGCTGAAAAATATACACAGAGAGAGAGAGAGAGAGGGTGGAGTGGGAGTGGGCCAAAAGCCAATCACCCACCACATCCCGGACCCCCCAATCTTACATGTTCATCAAAGACAATATGGAAGGGGAACGCATTGCAGAAAGTTTCCTCCTCCATCCACAGCTTGTCAGGATAGCATGGACTGAAGGTGCACTGGAGGCTGCCTGGATATATCAAACATACCGGACATTATTATCATAGGCTTGTTTCACAAGGCTCTGCCACTGCTAAGATTAGGGGGGCAATTTCTTGTGAAACTCAGTGGGCTGCAGGGCATTAATTCTGCTTAGGCAAGGGGGCAGCCATTATTATCATGTATTTATGATCCCTCAAGTTCTTTGTGTGTGTTGTGCGCGGCCTAAGTCAACTATATGAGATTCTATCTTCAAGTTTAGAAATGCATGTATGTGTATAGTCTATGATGTATGTTCTTTTCAAAACAAAGAAGACTGAATAATTTCTAAAACAAGCTATGCACCACATAAAAAGGATACCTACTCTTAATATGAATTCAGTGCCAAATGAAATGCAACATTGAGCAAATTGTTTATGTTTTATTTTACACTTATAGATTTTCATACATTATGTGAAGTGTTAATATTTGTAGGAACAATACTCAGTCACTTCACTGCAACAACAACAGACAAAAGACCGTCAGAAAATGATGTAGAGATGTGGATGTGTCAAAACTGAAAACCACAATATGAAGTTAAACAAAATATAACTTTTTTATATATACCTAGTATAATACATACACTATATACTAACTTTTCTATATAATATAGATAATGTAGTATAATATATTTAACTAACTTTTTAATATAACTAGTGTGGACCTCATCAACAGCTATCCTCATTAACCTTCTCTGTTACAGTGGTGTCTGTAGGATAGCCCTCCAATGTGGCCTGGACACAAACAACTCTGGAGAACAAAAAACTGTGTTAAAATTTCCAGTGGCAATCTGCCGATCTGTCATGTCACTGTGACCAGTGTAGGCAGCTGATATTTCCTGTGGAACTGAAATGTTTCACTCGCTCTCCATGAGAGAAAGCAGGGGGCCAAGGACTATTACACCAGAGTCCTCCACGCATCAAGCGTAACCAGTTTCAGCTAATGTTGAGCTTAGCGTTGCCCAAGCCTGATAAATTGAACTTTTGCCAAATTCTGAAACAAGCAAACAAGCCAAAATGTTTTGTCTGGATCCATTACTAAAGTTCTCAAAGAAAGTTTCAAACAAAACAAACAAAACACCATGTTTTTTCAGGCACTCAAGATCCTCCTCACACAGGTCTATTCAGACACACGTCTATTTTTCACTACAGCAACAACAGAAAAGGCCTCCCCTTCGTCTCCCTACATTTTCTGTATAGATCCACTGCCTATTGCACCCAGTAGCTCACACTGTGGTTCTTGCAAGAGTTTGCCACAAATGCTTCTGGGTTTCTCAGGTTGCAAGTAAAGCTGCTCAGTGAACAGGTGTAGAAGGCTGTGTGTGCACATATGCAGTCAAGTCAAACCTTCTCCTGAGATGACCACTGTCCTCACAAGGTCCCAGCCACTCCTCCTCCCAGCAAGCAACACACACCTCTCTCTCATCCTCCTCAGTATTACCTCCTGGGGAGAGTCACGCAAAATATAAGATGAACTAAGATAAAGAAATACACATGCACATACTGTGCACCCACAGGCTGTCCACCCACCCTCCTATCTCTGGCATGGTCTTGGTCTCTGGTCTTGCCACTGGCCGCTAGGTCAGTCTGTTGGACCAGAAACACTACATGCTCCTTCTTCCCTGTCCGCTCATCCTCCTCTGATTGGTTGAGAACCACCATCGTCACCTCACTATTGAAAAGCTCTCTGGCAACGGCCTCCATGATGCCTGCAGCAGGACGGAGGAGAGAGAAGGAGGAAGAGGAGGAGAACTGATGTTGAGTGGAGGAGAAAACTAGAGATCACAGGTGGAAAGGGTGGTCAATGATTCCAATGACTACCTATGGTTTCCATGGTAATATGGCTGGTGGTTGCCATGTTGAGAGTAATTCAAAGTAAGCTGGCTACTGGCCGTATTCTGGTCATGGTCTTATACATGGCTAAATGCCCATGAATAACCTTATATAAGTATTGCTTATCCAATTATGACCATATTCAATTTAAGGTAATCATAAGACGCTGTTTACATGGACATTTCTTACTTTGTGTATTGTCTTAATCAGGTTAATTCTTTGATTCTGCAGTGCAGGTTAATATAGTTAATGAGCAAGGAGGCGGCTATCTGCCACATTGAAGTTTCTTAGAAATTAAATTTTTGGAAAAGGGACTATTTTTGCTTGGGGCGTCTGGCAGCCACCACGAGGACCTAACAACCTCCAGGAACATTTTGAGTGTCACATATGATGGTAAAAGTTGTTAAGGCAATATTTTTACCAGGTACAATATGATACAGGCCTTTCCTGTCAGAATAGTAGTGAAGCAGCATCTTCCCATCTTTAGTCTTCTCTACTCGAAATGATGGTGCATTCATCTCCTGACAAACAGAGGTATTTCCGTTAAGATTTACATCTGAATCATTGCTAAATCACACAAAAGTAGATTTCCCTAATTTAATTTCCTTTGTATAACATGTTTGGGCAAATCGATTTATCTTCTTAGCCACAAGATAATAAGATTACAACCCAGAGTATACAACAAGGAATGCATACAAACCTTTTTTTGTTAACCGAAGTGCAAGACAAACCTTTTCCTGCCAATGTGGAAAACAGTTAAAAATCGAAGCGCATACATACCTGGTACGATAATGCTAGATAACTGTGAAGAGCATCCAGGTTCTCTATGAATTCAGTGAGGGTTCCTCCCAGTGTCCGCAGCATAGTGTCATAACCTGCTTGCTTACAGAAAGTGAAGAAATGCTCCCCAAACAGCTTCAGAACCAGCTCAGAAGAGACATCTGAAAAGTCAACACAAAGTAAGTACCATTAAAGTGAACCAAGACTGTCCTGGTTCCTTCAGTATTTCCTTCGTGATTTTTGCCCAAAACAGTGGAATATTCCTTTGACGCAAGTTTTAATTTCCATAACACCATGCATTTTGTATGCTTTTTGCTTGCTAAGTCCCTTGAAAATCCTTCTCCACTGGCCATGGCAGATTCTCTGATTACAGTGCAGTTAAATTTGTTTTAGTAAAAATATAATAATATAATAAATGCAACAGAGTGCAAAGAACTGAAATTAGAATTTTTTGTCCCAACAATGAGTTTAAAGCAGTGATATATTGCTTTATCCATAAAGAGTTGCTTTTTATGTTTGTCCCTGTTGCTGACTGTGTGAGTTAATTGTATTGTGTACTGCATTTGTCAATTTTCAAAACAGAGGCAGTGAGTGTGAACACAGTAATGACATGGGTCACATAGTAAGGGGGTGACATCTTACACCCAAGACACCTACTGGGTGTTGGACCTCAACAGGGACATTATCAACACCTGAACTACCTGTCACACACATGTCGCGCACGCATACACACACACACACACACACACACACACACACTTCGCACATTCTCATTCCTCTATGTTTGACTGCTTTTGTCTTATATGTTGTGGCAAAATACAATACTTAATGTAATACATATTCAATTCCCAATTCAGTTCTGAAATTATATTTAGTGCCTTAGTGCATTTTTTTTATTTTTGAAGGATTGAAGGATTACTTCTAGGATTACAACTATTACTACTATATTATAAGATGCAGGATATAGAGTTATTATCATTATTATCATCTTACCGAGCATCGAACAGGCTTCCTTCACCAGTTGGAGGGTCAGGGTGTCATCATAAACCTCATATGTCATGAAGGCTCCCTGGACACCTGCTACACAGCTACACACACACAGACACACACACATAGACACAAACAAGTATGTCAAGTAGCATTTATTTACATAGGCCCTTAACAGCATGTCAGCAAGTGCTTTACCTAGCATGTCATATATATGTCATATACCAGTGTGTCTCATTGAGGATATGTTGTAGTACTTCCAAGTAGTACTTTATATATGGTCATAAATAACTGCGGTCCCACATTAATAAAGTACGTTGAAAGTACACTATGCAAAACTATGCCAAGGATCGACTGAATCGAGGACTATTTAGACTCATTGCATGGAGCCACTGAACAGAGTTGAAAAAACAGCTTGTTGTTTCAACTGTGTCATCATGAGTGAGTTTTGACATTGAAAATCAGATATATGAAGGCTGGAAAAAAGTGGAAAGTCGGTTGAAATTTAAAACTTAAAATGAGAAAGGTGGAGAAAGAAAAAGAAACCAAGAATATGTTTTCATGGGATTTACTTAGAACAAAGAAAGTTTTATGTTATGTGATGGAATAGACAAACATTGTTTTATGTATTTGTTATTTTTTATACATATATTTATATATATTTATATACTTTTTTCCTTGCCAACATTTGCCAGTGAAGGAGGTATTTGGTTGAGAAAAAAACTTATGTATGCGCCACTGAAATGTTTTGAGAACCATTGTCATATACCATACTACATCAAACACTCTGATGTGATGGGTAATTTAAAGTCTCCAGTTCACCTGACCTGCATATCATCAGACATTAACATTGAGTTCCCATGCCACCCGGTGCATAACATGGGATTACACACCACCTAATATAACATGGCATCTTATGACAGTTATCCTAATCGTCATCTTTATTCCAAGACCTTGTCAAGCATATTGTAATGTGAATGTAATGTTAGAGTTCAAACCTCAGTTTCTCCCAAGTCTCCTGGCCAAACCGTTCCATCACCAGAGACTGGAGGCAGCTGTTGATGAACCCGTACTGCACAGGGTGAGGCAGTTTAATTGGATGCACATTGCATGCACAGTTCATAATACTAAGGAAGTTCAAAATGATTTACATAAGGCATTTGATAAGAAATAAAAACTGTGAAAAGGAAATAGGATATATAAAAAAAAACAGAAAAACCTTCTTTGGTCATTAATGTAGAGTTTAGATCAGTGTTGGGTGAGTTACTCAAAAAAGTAATCAAGGAAAGTTATTCATTTCTTTCTACAAATTGTAGTCACATTACTAATGACCCTCTCTAAAAAGCATGAGATTGATTACTAATTAACATAACTTTTGAGATACTTTCTAAAACTCAGATCAGCCCTTATCAGGAGCAGAAAACAGGATTGGACATCAAATCATATGAGTGTAGATCTAGGATCAGTTTTGCCTATCACCACATTCAAAACTTAGTTTATATAA
>OMLF01048055.1:0-21352 GCA_900302615.1 Holocentrus rufus | reverse complement strand
AAAAAAAAAAAAAAAAAAAAAAAAAACTTGACCACAACACAGCGAGTATGACTGGATTTAGATGCGGTAGGTGGCTCAACATAATAGAAGTGGCTCATAATTAAAGAAATCCTTTGTCTTGAGATTATAGCTTGGATCAAAGGATCAACAACGGTATGCTGATGCAAACGCCCCCGCTACTACCACACTACTTGGCATGCTGGTATTTTATGGACTTTGCAGGAGTGAAGTGGATTAGGCCAACTGAGAGCTGGCCTGAAAACTCACAGGAGGGCCCCGAGAAGTGAGTTCACTGTGCACGACAATGCCTGGCATATTCACTTCTTCATTTTCACCTAAGGAATGTTGCTGATAAAGTTTTTAAAAGGTTTGCTGATAAAGCATTAGGGTTGCTGCTTATTCTGCCACTCATGTTTTCCCGCTTATCATCAAAAATAGAAGTCGTGACCAGTTGGGATGGATGGAACGGATAATTACTGTACGGGTGCACGAGGAAGTGGGAGTATACAGTATATGCCTACAGCTGAAGGCGCTTTTCGTCGACGTGAAGGAAAAAGCAGCGACTACAGAGGCTGTAGAGTCATCAGAAACTTCTCAGCACTTTCTGGATGTGTACTTTCCTCCCACAGCCCCCCTGTTGTGACCCCACCCAATCAGCGGTCTCCTCTCCACTTGCAAACACCCACTTGCATCCTGGCTAAAAACCTCCCATTTATCACACTGACATGAGCGGCTTGCGGTTATTGACTGGGAGCGGATTCCTCTCCCGTCCCCGGGCTCAGTTATCAAATTAGATACTGTCGCAAAATGTTTGGAATGTTAAATGAGTGGTGTCAGATAGCTTGTTTTGAGCTAAGTGAGCATCTATTTAGTGGTAATGCTAATGCAATCAGAGGGAGCTTAAAGGAACAGTTGATCCAAAATTGAAGTTGCTGCAAATATACTGTCAAATTACTGCTGACTCACATTACGCTTGTCATTTGGTTTACCTTTGCACTTTATGGTTAAACTGCTGTTAATTTACCGTTAATCTTCCTTGTATGTTTCCATTTTTTTGCACTCTACTCTCGCACATTACTTTTTGCACATTTGCCTTTGCACATTTCTCTATTATTTGATCAATGGTATTATTGTTATTAGTAATAGTAGTATTGTGCATTATTATTATTATTGTTTTTATTGTAATTGTATTTTTATCTCTGGCGAATTGTACATTTTTTTATTATTATTTTCATTGCTATGTTATTTTTATAGTAGTTAGTATTTTACCTTTTTCCTTGCTTTATTCCTCTTTCTAACTGTGTCAAGCAATTGAATAACAGCAATAAAACAATTTCCCTGCAGGGATCAATAAATCTGAAATTAAACATAAAGATATTTTCCCACTTGCCCAGTGCAATCTACTGATCCAGACAGTTTCTCTGTGATTTGGTGAGATTTCTGGTCTGCCTGTATATCTACCTAATTGACACTCACTGGGGGTGGATAGATACAGTTTGCAGGTGTTCTTTGCCAGGAAGTTGTTCCAAACAAAACTCTTCACCCCTGAGAGCTGGGGATTATGCTGAATCATTGTTTTTGGAGGGTGTTGTTGCTGCTGATATTTTTACATGTAAATTTAATAGTTTGAGTTTCTCAACCAAAAACCCATCCTGATCCGTTGCATTCGGGTCAAGAGAGTCTAGAAACCTCACCAAATCATACAGAAACTATCTGGATGCACGAAGGATAAGTGGGAAAATATCTTTTTTTTTTGTATTTTGGGTGAACTGTTTCTTCGTAAAATATGTTTTTAAGAAAATGTGTTGAGGACTGTGTGTATGTATTTTAAATCATTAATATTTATGTGGAAAAATGTCTGTGCTAAGCCTCCACATAAACAGTATTAGGTGTCATAGTTCACAAAGCTGGTCTATGCAACTGACATGGACTTCCCACACAAAAATACTGCAGGTGGGGCCCATAAAACAACATATGGATGATGCACGCACACATACGAGGTGCAACTGGCAGCTGTCTAGCAAAAGATGATATATATATGTAAACATTCTAGACAAATAACCATACAGGTAAAAATCCCCTTTAACTTCCTGCACCCTGTCTTCAGTTCCACAATGACAATGTGAACTGCAGATGCAGGTATTCTTTGTTTACGTGTGTGTGTAGAGTTCGTGTGTGTTTAGGCTGACCTCTGTGGCAGTGACCCAAATCTTTTGATTGATTTGTAAAGTCATTAAAATCACACTTGGTGATAAAAGACTCAACGTGTCAGCATGGGTCTAAAGATAAGCCTGAGATAAGACTAATTATCAGGTGCAGCCAGTTTACCCCCGCCACCCTCAGACACACACACACACACACACACACATATGCATCATTATTAAGCATTAGCACACAGCCCAATCCCCATAAACAGCGGCCTATTTTCTCCCCACGCACCTATTTGATATTTTTCTTTGAACATGACCTTGCCTGCAACTTCAAAGGAGAGGCTATTTGACTTCTCACTCATCTGTGTAGAAAGCAATTTTTGTTCCCATTGCCCCTTTAAAAAACAATGTCATCGGGGCTGGCATCACGCATCATTAGTGCTTGGGGAGAGCATGCAGAGAATGTTATTACACCCAGTATCCCAACAGAACAGAAATACAGACAGATTGTCTCTAATCACCAATAGAGAGAGACAGGGATATTTCGAGACTACTGCTCAGGGCAGATGAATGACAACTGTGTTGAGAGCTGTGACACCCTTTGGGAGTCATCATTTTAACAGTGTACATTCTGATCTGTGTGTTATCAGGCCTCAGATCCTTCCAGACCTAAGATGACTATAAACATGATAGAGATGTTTGTTTACTCCTAAGTTGATTCCAGAGGCAACAAAAGAGCAGTAGTGAGAATAATAATACTGTTATGTCTGCAGGCGCACGGAGCTGCAGCTGCAGCAGCCAATAAGCATCATTAAGTGCCAAGTGTTGAGAGGTCCATGTGTCACTTGTTGCTACTGAACAGGTGAACTAACTCCCTATAGTGTAGGAGAGTGAGTATGTCACACTTTTAGAAGTGAATGTCCACTGTCATGTCGCCATTTATGCTTTGAAATTCACTTTTAAATTTTTTTCTTTTCTTTTTTTTTTCTTTTAGAAATGTGTGGTTGCTCTCAAGGCCTGGTTTATATATTGTGATGCAATCTTACAATAACTGTTGTTCTTATGATCAATCTTAAATCTCAATCTTATTTTTATCTTGAAGAGTGAGTCGAAACGAGCAGCTGCACTGCTCTCAAAGTGTTGAAACTTTCAGGCATGCTGCACTCCGGGCCACACCCAGTCAGCGGTGTCACGGCAGATACTTTGCCATTGGCAGGTGATGAAAAATACCTGCCGTGACATCAGTGACTGGGAGTGTCCAGAAGTGCAATGCACCTTGAAGGTTGCGACCCCTAGAGAGCAGTGCAACAGCTGTTTTCTGCCACATGTGATTATGCTGACTCACTCTTTAAACATTTTTTTGTTGCTGTTAGCAATACCACAATTTAAAGACCTCACATCCAATAAGCCCTCAGCGTTTAAGATTCCAGCTCTTCAATCTGTTGGCATAACTTAACTGCTTGCTATCTAGCAAGCTAATTCACCATGTCACCATGGTGTCATGGTGTCCAGTAGTGTTATCCTAAGAATGTAAGGGTGATGGTGAGAAGTTTTCACAGGGGTGAAAATCCTTACAAGTCAGGACATGCAGAGGAATTTAGTTGTGCTTAGGGTCAGATTGCTGCTTGGTCAGATGTCTGAGCGAGTAGCCTACATATTTATTTTAATCTGATCACTTGTAGCACTGTAAATTACTTACAGTGTGGAAGTATGGGGAAAGACATACAAAACAAACACAAATCCAATTTTCATTCTCCAAAAGAGAGCCATAAGAACTGTTAATAAAATGGGTTATTAAGAGACAACCCGCTCACTGTTCATTAAATTAAAAGCACTAAAAATTAGAGATAGATTTTAAAAGTGTGCAAATTGTGTATCCTGAAAGCATCCCGAAAATATACTGATCAGATTTACATTTTCTCATTGGACTTAAGTTCCTGAACTGCCGGGTAACCAGTGACGATGTACCCACTTTCCCACCCTGCTCTCAGTAACATAACAGCGGTGATGATGGTTGTGTGGTAACAGTCACGCAATATTTAAGTTCTATTGCAGTTGTGGATACTTCCTCACTTTCCCTTCAAGAGGAAACTCGTGACTGGAAGGGGAGTGAATTAGAAATCTGAAGAGGAGAAGGAACAAAACATCTGGTTCCTCTCCACATTCCACCGACATCCCGCTGGTGGAGAAACGAAGAACTCAGGAGACGATGGATAATTTATCAGGCACGCAAAAACTTCTCAATGCAAAGCCATTTCCTAAGACGGAGATGGGGAATCAACTCTAGTGCACAAGGCAGCATTTATGTTGCGCTCTTACTGTAAATCTATGTGATGTTATCAGCGCGCGGGTTTCATCTTCCACAAAAACAGACTTTTCTAAAAGCCATCACCCTTTGACTTAATGTTTCAAGAACGACCTTTGTTCACTCCCCCTCCTCTCTCGCAAATGCTTGATGATGGAATAAAATGTCAGCAGTCTGAATATACAATGCAATATTTTTCAAAGAGACAGAAAAAAGAGGCATAAGAGAAGCAGACAAAGGGAATGCTTTTCACTTTCTTGGACATGTAACATTAGAACCGGATCTAGTGAACGAAGTGCCCGGAAAGACAGGAAAAGGTCAGCAGAAACTGGGAGAAATGTGAGAGTCTAAGAGATTATATGTACAACAATGTATTTTAAAAGATGGACAGAAATTACACAAAACCTGAAATGTGGTCAGCAAGCCTTTTGATTTCTATAAAGGAAAAAAAAAGACTTTTTGAGCAATTTCTTGAGAGGAAACTTTAATAGTGACTATCATGATAAGGCAAAACTGGAGGGAGGAAATGTATTAAATAGCAGAAATACCTTTCAGACAATTAAAACTGGTAATATCACTGTAACTCATTTTGGAAGCAAACTCGACATATACAAGATCTATGATTCAGTGCATTTCATGTTTAAAAGTATGCTCAGTATTCCAGCCACTAAAAACACACAAGCTATCAGCTCAAGGTTACTGCCTTTTGTCTGAGACTGACGTCCACGGTTAAAGCTAGAAAAACAAAAGCATAATACTCTTGGGTGGAGGAGGCCACAGAGTAGCCTTAAATCTTCGCGCGATACACTCTGAATAACTTAAGAGCCCTTGAGGGACGGGCTTTTAATCCACTGTGAAAACAGCTGTTTAACATCTCTCGGGGCTTGGCTATTTCCAGAAGGATCATTTCAAGTGCCTATCTAATGTGATCAGGATCTTCATTGGGACGGACAGCGTACCAGTCAGGACATTTCACACCTTCGCTGAGTGGACAGTGACTCATTAAAAGATGACATTACTAGTAATGATTGAACTATCTATAGACAAGCACTTGGGTTATATCTGTGCAGTTGTCCTTGGAAATTAAGGCCACGCCACATTCTCACCTTCACCTCTATTTTGAATTGTCACGAGCAGTGATGAGGAGTTTACTGTGGGAGGCACGCAGCATCTTCCCCGGGTTTGTAAAGCTTGACATTGGAGCAGACGCCATCTGCATTCCTGAGCTGGTAAAGAGGCACATTCTCTGATTATCATTCCTATGCAGCATTTGCCATTTCCCCGAAGCCGTCGCATGGGGACTGTGAGAAAGATAGCACGCGGCAGTGTTTACTGTTTCTCCTGGACATCCTGACAAAGGGGAGTTGATAAGTGATTACAGCACTGTAGTTTTAACAATGGTCCCAAGTGAGTGTTAATGGGCTAATGGAGTTAGCGGCACTTGATGGTCTTTCTGTAGTGTGCCAGATTGTTTGAGCGTTTGTTTTTACAGCCCTTAATGATGTTGTTAAGAAAATTGCTATATTATTATCAAATCTATACGACATTTGATCAGAATGCATTTGCACCGCTCTGTTGCTCTATGTAGAAATGTCAAGGGATCTGAAAATGAAGTTATTAAATAATGATTTTAAACAATTAGAGAGACAACTCTCAGTCACGTAGCAAACAAATAATGTGTACTGTAGTTTCTGCTCTTTATGACTTCTCAGTAAGGCAGGTAGGACTGCATTTGACTTATCTAATTATTATCTTATTCCTCAGGGCTATTGCCAACTAAGTGTCATAAATGGATTTTCCACTCTAAATTGAATCTCTCCTGCCTGGAAGACAAATTTCCTAACAGAAGTAAGCACAGCCACACTTTATGTTTGCATTTATTTTAGTTACTTATTGTGCTTAGATTGTATGTCTTTCCTTTTTCTGCTGCAGCAAGCAAAATCCCCAATTGGAATGAACACAATTTAATCTTATCCAGCCTTATCTTATCTTTCATTTGTGGAGTAGAAATTAATATTAACTTCGAGGTGAAGTTCCATCCCACACTGATATGAAAGACTTGAGCAGATGGCTGTTGGGAGGGAGAGATTGAGAGAGCGCCGTGGAGTGACAGAAAATTTGGAGTCACTACAAGTCTATCTAATTAAATTGGTTTGGTGGACAAAGATGCATGACAGGCTTGAGCTGGTGGAGCGAGACCTGTGGTCTGAGGTCCAGAAACAACACTGTGTTTCAGCGCTGCTTGGCAGACGGCAAAGCATGGAGGGCTTTGAGCTGTTCCATGTGAAGATCAAGTCAGTGATTGAGTCGGATGTTAAAGTGCTCCACCCTCTCTTTTTGGGATTGTTACCAGATTGATCGGAAAAGAGAGGCTGATGTTGTTTTCATTCAGCCACCTCACCCAGTCTGACTATCTTGCTCTAGAAATTGCCTAGGTAATCTTCAAATATCTCTGGAAACCTGAGATGACGATCTTGGCGGTTTCGCGTGCAGCTGTGCAGGATGTAAAGAGCTTACTGACAGACGTATCGCCACTTTCCTCATCCAACAGACATTCTCACACAGATGAGCATGTGTCCCGAGACACTGAAGTTTGTATTCACCTCACAAAAAGAGTGATCAAAGACCCACCACAGTGCAATTATGAAGTGTCCTGGAAGCAAATGACACTGCCAAGGATGATACTGGCAATGCCCAGGATTACTGGCAATACCCAAAGTACCATCTGCAAGAAGCAGTAATGACGAGGATGAAATTAATAAGACATGACACTTGGCTATGAAAACATGCCTCCAAACTCCCAGAGCCAACTTTGACACTTTGTTTGTATTAAACACTTCAAGGAATCAAGCAACATGCATTTTTTTTTACTTAATAGTTCAAGTCTTTTACTCTTAGATGGAGAATTCAGTGCAACAAATTGCAAATAAAAGAAAATATGGCTGAAACTATTTTAATTCTAAAGCGTGATGACACTCGCACACTACTGCTTACACTCCTTCTCTCCCTCAATGCATGCACATCATGTGTGTGTGTGTGCATGTGCTTGACCTTACAACAATGATAATGTGTCTGAGTTAAACAAAAAACCCCACTGCTCCAGCACATGCCTCCCTCTGGCATGTTCTGTAACAGTAACAAACACTTTTGGGATGCTGGCCAAATTCCACATAATTCCACAATAACAGTCTTTCATGTTGACGGCAGGGGAAAGGTTAAAGTAATAATCTGTGACATTTTCGTGCAAGTTAAATGTCCACTTTGCTGTTCTACTCAGCGACTGACATAGCACAATAGTGACTCATTCTATAGGCAGTTCATGAAAGCTTCTACATTTGTTGTTGTAAACACCCAGTGGCGGGTAGTTTTTATTCCTGAGAAAATTCCTTTGGTGTACAGGATGTGTTGCGTTTTATTTATTTATTTATTTTCTGGCAGCAGTAGTGAAAACTTAATCTTTTTTTTTTTAATTAAATAGAAGAACTAGGTAGTAAGCAGCAATAGACACCATGCATGAATAGCTACCTACAGAAACTTAAACTTTATTCATGGAAAATCTATAGAAAAAGACATCACAGCAAAGTCTAGGTCACCCTAAGATTCTACAGCAACCAGGTCTAGTTGGGGCTGAGGGCCTGATGATCAGGGGGGGATTAACTGTAGTGTGAATGGGTCAAATACTGCCCAGCCTGGCCATTTGGCCTGACATGATTTTTTAAAATCATTTGATTTTTTGGGCTGAGTTTTCATGGGATTGTGCGGTGTGAAACGGTGCAGAAAAGACTGAAAGACTGAAAATCTGCCAGTGACTGGAAACAACCAATGGGAGTTTCATTCCAAGGGGAAGCAAAGAAAATGAACCAGAAGAAAAGTCATGTGCAACAACACCCACTCACACAAGATTCCCAGCTCCACCTACTCTTAACTTGGAGGAATAAATCTCATAAAATACTAATAAAAGTATAACACAGCAGCACGCCTGGATCAGTCCACAAAGTATGTGAAAAGTCAGTGAAAGAAGACAAACAAAATTCCTCATGATTGTTCTTGCAACAATATGACTTAAAAATAGATTTATAATGTTAAACTACAGTTTTTGTACCAGGGAAGAAGGAACAACAGAACAACAGTGAACTGTTCTGGGTGAATGAGAAAATGTTTTTGAGTGACAGAATCAGGTACTGTGTGATTCCCATCTTTTTCGCATCGCCTAGTGTGAACAGCTTCCCGACTACACCACAAGCTGTCCGGTCACGTCGTCTGAACTTCCCCGGTTGGGCAATACTTTACAGTTTACAGTGTGCTCTCAGCTTAATGGACGCACTGTTTGATTTGGCAAATGATCTCTGGGAAGCGCAGCGCAAACAACACCACGGCGACGGCTGCTTATTATCAAAGATGTCAAACTCAAAAAAAGCAGAGATCTTGCAGATTACCGCTCTGACAAAACAGGAATTGAGCGGCACTGACAGCAGCGCTCCATCACTGCTGGCTTGTCTTTTTGACAGACAGACTATTCACATATGCCGGAGACTTCCCTCCAGGTGATGCCAAGATCATTAGCTGTTACAGCATTTTGAAAGTGAGCAGCGTGATAGATGAGCTTGTGTTCTGCTGCCATCCAGATGCTACTTTGTAGTTTACATGGGTAATGTGGTGGTGTTCCATCTATTGGAGCAAATGAACATTGAGCCTTGTGGCATGCTATCCCAGAGAGGCAGGCCTTGGACACTAAGCCCAGCAGCTGGGCCTTGATCCAGGGATGGTTGTGAAATTGTGCATGTGAGTGTGTGTGTGTGTGTGTGTGTGTATGTGAGAAAGATTGAAACTTGACCCTGCTGTCCCTTGCCTCTGGACAACAGGAGAAACGAATGGGCTGAGTCAGAATGTGAGGTCTGCTGCTGAAGAAGCCGTTCTGTCCCTCCCTGCACCAGGCCAGCGTGCCCAACCTACAACCTGAGTCTGATCTGCACACAACATCAGCACTTTTCGACCGGCTGCCCACATGCATGTTCCTGTCTGACTGTGACAAAACACACAAACTCACTCACACATGCACACCAACATGCCAGAAACGCTGCAGTCACTGATACAGGTTGCAAGTGTATTACGTATTATAATACCACTGCTGACAGGCTAAAACCTCATGTCTCAAAAATGTCACCTTTTCAAGAACTAAGAAAAACAGCCGTATGCTGTTTGTGTGTTTATCCAACAGGGTAATGAAAAGGTTCCTTAATCCTCTATTAGAAAATTCAAATGAAGATGCTTACACATGAAAATTACCAACACTGGAGTTGCAAGGTTTTCACAAGACAACAGCGATATCGAGGCACACACATGGAATGTCTTAAAAGCAGGGTGTATGTGAACCCCTCTGGAGGGTTTTGCGGTAACTGGCAATTTTCCATTGCGTCCTCGCTCACGTGTCCTGTCACTCAGCCTGTCACCATGGAGATGAGCTCAGCTTCTCTGTGTCTCGTACTGTAGTGCAAACACTGCAGCACAGAGCGGCATGCAGTGGCAGGCGCAGCTGACACTGCCGCACGGCTCACATGCAAGGGGACGCACGTCTTTAACCCATCCACCTGTGCATATAAACACACAAAAGCTGAGTCCCTGCATGTGGCGTTCCTCTTTATAGCTGTCTATCCTTTGTGCTGCCAAGCTTGTGCGTGGCATGCAGTGAAGTAGTTAAAGATTCATCCAAGGTGAACATCACCTCAGGAAGACAGAGCACAACAAGGGTCGCACACACTGAGGATAGAAGCCCAGAGGAGTTAAAGTGAGCAGTAGCACATAAAGGGCAGCTGCCACTTCGGATAAGTTCATCAAGTGGGGAGTCTGTGGACTGAGCTGTGTGTGGCTGGATGGGATCAAGCTGCTGATTCCCACGCAGAGGGGACCACAGGTGAGATCCCATCCTGACTTCCACACAGTCCAGTCACGCATTAGGAACATAAGGCACATATGGTATGATAAGCAACATCTGTGTCTTCTGAGCTGGGGAAATATTGTTTATTATACTGTACGCCTAGCGCAATAGGCTGCAACAGCAAAGCCTCAGCTTGTATGGAAAGACTGATCAAATATAGAAGAGAGAGGTGTTCACAAACCCACGGTTTTACCAGAGGCACACACTTGAGTGATGTTTTTATAGAGGTCAGGATACTCACACCATGGATAGATCATGACATTTTATCAAAGGCGCACAACAGCAATTAAGTTCAGACTTTCAGTTGAATTCTGGAAGTCATTATAAAAACTTTAAAACAAAACCAGCCTGATTCAAGCAGAGGCATGAGACTTTTTTGTGTCTGGTAATTAAAATGTCATGCAGAGAGGTCTAATCAACTAGTGCAAGGCTCATAGAGTTATAGGGCACAATGCTATTTCCTATTACTACAGTAGGAGGTAACAAGAGAACAAGTATGACAACTCTAACCACATGATGATAAGTAAAAGAGAAAAAAAGTATTTGTCTTGGTCCCCTGAGTAAATACACAACTTAATAAATATTTAAAAACCCTGTATTATTCCTATGAGGAACTAAATAGAGAGTTTGTAGTAATCCTATCATACGAAGTAGTATTTTTACCTCCCATCACTATAATCTACAGATCCCATTGCAATTGCATTATAATTTATTGTAAGAGCCATGAAGCTGCACTGTAATATTTGTACAATATTCTGTTTTATTATAAGATTTCGACAGCTTTTTTTTTTATATCGGTGGTCAATGCTCAAATTCTCCAGCATTTAAAATAACCATGATGCCCATTCAGTGAACCAAAAAGTGCAACACAAGTGGGTCTTTGATTAAAAAAAAATAGCCTAAGGAAGTAAATGGTGAATTCCTTATCCAAGGTCAGCAGAAAATCTTAACAAACAAGTGAGTAAAATTCCTTACTGTGTAATTTGGGACTTCCCTTGCGATCACTCGGTGGAAGGTCTGCGAACTGCACCCGGTGTCCCGACATGTCCAATACCGCTCAGGTCAGAGCCGCGACCACCGACTGCAAGACTGCTGCTCTTCTCCGCTTTGTTTCAAAGTATCCGGCAACTTCCCGAGATGGGGCAAACTGCGTCGAGATGACAGACTCCTCTTCGTTTGACGCGTGGGAAGCCTTGACAAACACACAAAACCCGGACGGGAACGTCTGTCATTGAGTTTTCCCCTCACTCTCTCTCCCTCTCTCTCTCTCTTTCTCTCCCCCTCTCTTTCTGCTGACTGTGTGCCAGTACTGCGGTGAACCAGCCTGCTCGGTCCTCACTCACCTGCCAGGGCGCCTCTGGTACCCTCTGGTTTATAATGTGGACCCACACACGCAGGACGAGGGCTGAGACTTACCCCCACCTTCCCGCATTAAAAACATAAAAAAAAAACTTTTTTCCGACGTTCACATGACTGCAGAGTTACGTCATCACAATATAGCTCTCAGGAAAAAGTACTATAGTAATCCAATTACATATTTTAAGTGGGATGCAATAACTACCACAGCAGACACCGCCTGTATAATATTATAGGATACGGGTCACGGGACATGTTAGATGCCATAACGATAGTCACAACTGAGCACCACAGACACGTTATACAGTATATCTCTATATAAATAATCATATTTTTATTGGGTTTGACGCTGTTGCCGTTAATATGATCAACCGTGAATCAAGTTAAGTACTGGTGGGACAATTTCCTGTGTTGCATTTGGAAACTCCCTGAAATCCTAAAAGCCTGTATAAAATTGCTAATGTTGAAATAGTGTTATAACGTTGTAACTTATGACGTTTGAATAATAAAACACCGCTTTACGTAGCCTATTAATTCAATCAGGTAGTCTACCTCATTGATAATACCGAGAGGAATGCAGTAATGAAGGATCCGTGATACTGTATTCAGTTTGGCAATAAATACTAATTCCTTTTATACTTGTCTCAAAGTGTATAAGGAAGCCTAGAACGCCATCTAACGGTCGACTCGGGCAATGGCAACATTAAAAATTCAATTGTCACCGAGTTTGTATTTCTATAATTTAATCCTAATCATAATGCAGACCTTATGTTCAGCCTGGATCTGTGCTGCTTGTTTTCATGGGCAAGTTGATTTTCTCCTTGACAAACCTTTCCATCACTTATTATGTTGCATATTACTGACACACTCTGGACCTACAATGGCTTAGTACCTAGTGAAAGATACTTTACTGATCCATAGCATTTTTGTGCAAAAGATCACAGGCCCAGGACAGATGTGAAATTGAGTTTCAGAAAACAAACACTTGCAAACTGTGCTGTGTGAATGTTTACTATGTTTAATATATTTTCTCGGAGTCAGAGGCCCTACAAAATATTTTCCAAAATGGATAACTGACATCAAGTTGTCAAAAGGCAAATAAAAAGTTTCAAACTTTACCCGGTTCAATATTGTCCCATATTTAAAACTGAAAACATAAAAAGCAGGTCTACAAGCTCTTAAAATACAGGCAGATGCAGGCAGCGTTCACCAAGTTCAAGTTTATTTAATACAAGGAAGCTGGTGTTTTATGCACCCCACTACCATCCTCTAACAGTGAAAAAAATAAGGCATTTGGAAGCTACGAATTAAAGCACAAATAACGATATGACACAACATTGTGGCAGTGCACTCTTCAGTTTTCAGCTAAAACTTTGCTTTGACAAAGGCCTATCCTGCTCTATGTTCAGACCTTAACCCCAGCCATTTAATGTAATGAGGCCTGCAGCCTGACCTGCCTGAGAGCACACACACTCCACGCTCACTGGATGTAATGAATTCCAAACATAACTTCTCACTTTCGGACAGCAGGGGGTGAAGGGTGGTGCAGCACACTCGGATAGGCCAGCGCTGCACAGTCTAGCCCACCAGAATGATAATCTGAATGCACTGCAGTGTAATGGATCACATTATTGTCATGGCCAACTCAGTAACCAAATGGCTGATAAGGTCAATTTAGAGCTGGATAGCATTTTTTTTCTTTATATAATGGAGTGCAGGGCGGAGACACTGAAACTGCAGGATATGCAAGTCAGATATCAAATAATAACATATCTAAAAAGAATAGGCATAATCGGGGAAGAAACCTTTCTCACAGATACAAATCAAACTATGACCTTACAATCAGAATGCTATTATTATGGATAAATGTAGGAATTAGACAAGTACTGAAAAGGAAATGTAAATGAGGAAACATGTAAACTAAGTCTCTTTATTTCAAAATATTTGGCAATGTACAGAGCATAGGCATGATAGAAAATGTGTCATTGTCCTGCCAATAAATGGCAAATAAATACTGCACGTGCTCAGAAGTAACATACAAGTAAATACAGCTTTAAAATTCATTCACTTCAACATCATCCCAAAAGCACAGGCTCACACTTTCTTACACTTTCAAAGGCAACTGCCTTCCATTTGGCTATCTAAGTATGTACAAAGACCATAATATGTGCACTGCACTTCCTGTCTCTAACGATATAAAACATAGAAAAAAATAATTTAGAGCATGTAGAAACCAGTCAATCAATGTGCAAATAACACCTTTCAGTTCCCATCACACTGCTTTCACACTGACCCATTTTGCTCTATGTACATTTTGGACAGCGAGGCCGCCATTGACTTTGCCAGTTCCTCGTCCCGTTTCTTCTGTATCTGAGAGTGACGGCACCAGTCCTCGTACTCTGGGTTGGGGAGGCACTTGTCCAGAAGGGCATCGTAGTGGCCGTTGCTGAGCCAACTCAGCCAGATCGCTGGTTTGGATGCATCCTCCTCCCCGAGGTAGTGCACCATGGTGGACACAGTGGGACTCTCCAGGCTCCCCCCTGTCGTCAGGTGGATGTTGACGTTCAGCATCTGGCTCATGGCGAGGAGCTCGGGGTATCCGGCCCAGGTCCCATCCTGTGCTGCGTTGATTAGGAACTCCCCTACGTCCCCTTCGATGATGGGGTTGAACTCATCCAGGTGGTCAGCTATATGGTGCACGGTCTGCTCCCTCAGCTCCTTGTGCCTCGACTGCTCCCCGAAAGCGGCTTTGCACACAGCTCTGTACAGACAGTTGCCGTCCGGGATGACGTGGTACCTGAATTTGAGCCTCTCCTGGAGGTACTTGTTCTGTTTCTCCACCTCTGCCAGGTACCGGGTCACTTTGTCGTTGATGTCCTCTTTGTCGGGGCATCTCTGCGGGGACGACTCCTGCAGGACACTGAGCTCAAAGTCCTCTGTCTCATGTGCTGACGGGACGGCTTGACCGCTGCTTTGATGATGGACATCTTCATCTGGGAGCTCTTCAAGCTGACCTGCCCTGCATGGAATGGGCTCCACTTCATGTAATGAGGCCCATCCGTTGCTTTCGAGGGGGGCATGAGTCACTGAAACATCATCATCGCTTGGCATTCCCCTCATCCTCTTGCATTCTTCTATTCTGGGTCCGTTGAGGGTCTTGCTGATCATAAGGTCATTTTCAACCAGCTCTGGGTAGTCAGAGAAAAGTTCTGCCCCATTGCTCCAGTGATCAATCAAGTCCACAATCACATCAGAGTCACAGTTGTTATATGTTATACTTTCACAGTCACGTGAAATTGAGTCAGGGGACGACCTTTTAGGCTTGGACTCCCTCATGATATGCACAGGTACTGACCGCTCAACTCCATCGGGTCGGCGAATGATTATTTCAGCCGTGGACGTGAAGTAAACTGGCTTCAATGAGGGAGTTTCGTAACATGAAAAGGCAGGCATGTTTGCGGAAGACGGAGTCTCTCTTCCCGAATCCCCGTTGGCAGTTGAAGTTGAGTCCTGCTGTGTGAGTCCTGGTTTATTACCCGCAGAGGGACTTGATGTTGTCTCGGTCACACTGTCAGATCCGCTCGATACAGTTATTGAAACTTTGCGAGAGGACTTCGGATAGTGTGTCAGCACACTGTTGTACAGCTGCATTTTGAAGGACTCCTTTATACTGAACCCTGTATCCGGGGTGTTACGGAAAGATGACAACAACGCCTAAAAATACACACCGTGTCATCAATAACAGCAAAGTTGTAGGGAACGTTTCCATGGTCCTGAATCCTGATACCATTGACACAGAGAGGAGTAGACAGTCCAGTTTAGCCATCTTGCGTCAGTCGCAGTTGCGGTGCCTCCCTAATTTTAGACCTGAAAGTAACTGGACACGGTCCTCTTCCCAATGTCAAGTCATACACAAAGAAGCAAAGAGGACTTCCGGTATTTACTTTCAAAATATTATTATTATTATTATTTTTTTTGGCTTATTGACTGATTGACTGACTGGAACGCACAAGAATGAAAACAAATAAAAGACCGCTAAAAAAGCAGTGTTTTTACCCAGATTCAGTTTTATCCTAAAATTAGATGGATTTGTTGAATCTGGATGAAATCATGGCTGTTTTTAGTTCTTCAGCAAGTTCTTTACAAAACACATCCATAGCTATCCAGTATTAAAATACAGTTCTTAAATAATTCCCGTACATACTACAGTATCTTTGTATATGATAGCATTTCCACACTCATTTCTATATTTAGGTCTACCTATCATAAGAATAAAATCTGCAAGATCAGGAGTCACATGAATACAAACTAAACCTAATATTTTTGCATATATACTTTTTCCACTGGGAAATCTGACAGTATGAATTGTTACACTGTATATTTGAACATCTGGACACATTTATATCTATTTGTTCTATCATCTGAACCCCTGATCTCCTGGCAGACTTTTTCATATCTCCTGGGAGTGAAGTGATTGACACAAAGCAGGGCATAATGTCATCTTGTCCTTATTGTAGACATGAATGGTCGTAAATGGCTTATGGAATTACAGGCCCTGAAATGTCAAACTACACTGTGTGAAGACCTAATGTAAAGGACGGGGGCATCCTACACGACGTCACAAACTCCAGAAGAGAAAAACAAGCACCATTATTTATTTTTGAGAGTTTTGCCCAGAGGAATAAAATTTAGAATTTATTTTGAAGGCAAATCTGCCAAACTTCCTGTTTTGTTCTGACTGGATGTTAGCGCCTTGACGCAACTCTCTTGTTTTAGATGTTGACTGAAGCTGCATCACTGGAGTCCTACCACCAGGCGACAATTTGAAGGATTTGAGACATAGTTGACTGATAGGCTCAAACACAGCAACACGTTTAAGTAATGTCATAACTATTTCCAGTAAGGAGTGTAGCCTAATGTAAAGAAACGCCAAATTCATTGCCAGTCACTGTAAATTATTAATCTGTCCATGAAA
Organism: Holocentrus rufus; assembly: GCA_900302615.1. NCBI lineage: Eukaryota > Metazoa > Chordata > Actinopteri > Holocentriformes > Holocentridae > Holocentrus > Holocentrus rufus. The sequence goes on along the minus strand of OMLF01048055.1, from coordinate 4,631 downwards.
AAAGAAGTCCTACCTTTTTATTACCCATATCAGATTGAAGATGAATTTGATAATCCAGATTCCCCGAATCTGTAAGAAAGCAGATGAAAAAAAAGAATATGACACAATTACTTTCAATTACTTTTGAAACGAGTATATTATGCATTACTTTTTGAAAAGCCATGCCCAGCACTGGTCACTAAAACTACACAGTCCGGGTGACGTCATCACATTGGAATGCGCAAACTTTGGTAAAAACAGCACCATAATTACATGTAGGCAGATGAAGGAAAAAAGCTGACATATTTGATAGACAAATGAGAAGTACAGTGACAACTTATTCATCTTCAGTTATTGAATGTTTCTGTTTGTACTGGCCAGTGTACATTCCATAAAGCCGTAAATTTGTAGCCATCGGTGTCCTGGACCATAATATAGGTTTAATTTAGATAGGAAGAAAAGGAGAAAATCTACCTTTACTCCCATGTTTTGGGTTAGCATCGTGATTTTTCCTCTTTTAAAACAAGTAAAAAATTTGCCAATAGACTGAAATTTCGCTTCCTTCCATTTTTTTTTTCTCATTTTCTCAATAATTTTGTCGGTATACCTCGAAAAAAGGTAGCATACAATAAAAATTGCAGTTGAAATTAAGATTTGATATAAATTCGAAGGAATTCAAATGATCTCACCCATGCATTGTCAGATTATTTATTTATTTACTTTTAAAGAAAAATAAGATTGTATAAGTCTACATCAAAATGTAAATAAGATAATTTTGTTTTTTGTCTGTGCAATAATGTGACTATAATTAATAATGGAACCGCCATAATTGATATCGACTCAGTAACACCCCGTGATACAGGCCCTTTCCGCTCATAGGACTATTTTTAACACAATGGCTGACTGTTCGAGGCTGTTGGACAGAGAGAACTTCTGTTTGTCTGGCCTTAATTTAGATATAACCTCTCTGGAGCTCCATGACCTCCATTGCAGACAGCTTACCAGCTGTCAATGGATCAGTCAGTTACCAACTGTGGTTAGAATATAACGAAAAATCACGCTAATAATCCTATTATATTCTTTATAGGGATTTACGGTGCCTCTGTGTTGCTTGGTTGTCTAGTTTATCATAGGCCCACAAGTTATTTTTGAGCTCCTAGGGCACTATATTACTTTTGTTTTGCAGTGATGTTTGTATAATATATATCATTTCAAAATTCATTACATATTACTGTAGGTATTTTTCGAGTTCGACTGCAGGCGGACAGTAAGTTAATAAAACGGCGAGAGAGATAAGAAATTTATGGTGGCCTTGTACTGAGAATTTATTGATATGAAAATCTTTTCTTTTTTTCCCAGACCAAATGTTTTATTCTCTGTGCTTGAGCCAGGGTCATATTAGTGACCACATTACCTATAATAACCACCAGAGAGAGTTAGAGGACCTTGTCTACTATTTTAGTCTGCATTCAAGTAAGTACCACAACAACACGCATGGGGGAGACATTTGGCTTCAGGGAAAAAGAGAAAAAAAGAAAAGAAAGAATGAATGCCTGGAACAAATGAATGCAAAGAGAAGAAGCTACAGCAGCTGTCGCAAGGTTGTGCGTCGCATACAAATGAAGCCATTGATCGTCTGCTTCACCGTATCGCTCCTACTGTACTATTACAATGACCTCAAGGAAGCACAAGGTTGGCTCACCTACCCTGTGTATATATGCTAACCTAACACACACGAACTCATATACACACACATTCAGGCTCTAAGGTAATAGTTTATATTCCACAACAAAAAAGACCTAATTTTAGAAAGAAAATACATATATGGCTTTTAAAATGTCCCTTTAAAAGCATTACAGAATAGGCAATTGTAGTGATAGCACAGATTATTAAAAACTACCAAACACAATGCACAATAACATCAATATAAACTCACTATTTTTAAGTACTATGTGCACTGTGACACCCTATAGACCATTATAGAAAATTCTATAGTGATACCATAGGAGATCAGAAAATATATCTCTATTGAACACTACACACACCACTATGAGACCCGATAGGAATATTATAGAAAATATTTTATGTGATATCACAGGGGTTTAAAAAGAAACAGCATTGATATAGTAGGTATTAATAACATAGATTTTCTGTTAGGACATGTGGGAATATTACGGATAGTATTGTGAAACCATAGGAGATTGAAGAGAAAAAAAAAACAAACAAACTCAAACATAGTGAGGTCGATATTGAACATCCAACACTACCAGCCCCTATAGGAATATTATAGAAAATATTACAGTGATATCATTGGAGAGTAAAAAGGTTCGATAAGGCCTCTATTAACGCACTATTAATAACCGCACACATACTAGAAATCATTTTAAGAATATTAAAGCAATATTATGGTGAATTCGTAACGTTTACCACGAGGTCCGCAATTCAAGCTCTGTTGTTTGTTGTTATTGTCATTAACCAAATAATTTAGGGCCTTTCTGTTGAACATAAGTTCATATAGAGAGTATTAGTGTTTGTTTGGCTTCGTCAGGGGTCTGCAGCAGTTATGGCTTGGTGAGATTGTATCCATGTCAGTGGAACAAGCCATGCTGATGTCAGAGATTTTTCCTCTGCCCTCTACAGTGGGAGGATCTCTGTGCGTTGAGTCACGCAGCTGTCAAAGATAGCTGTCACCCAGTTTCAGGATCAAACACACATTCAATGAGAAAAGGGCTTTGGGCAGAAGGGAAGCGCAGATCTCAGGTAACCCCCTCAAGTCAGCAAACAAACAAAAGAGGACGAGCGAAAAGAGAAAAAGAAAATCCGAAAGGAAAAGGGTTTTTTGATGAATAAGGATTTTCGACTATTCGGATACACGCTGGGCATATCTGGAGGAAAAGAAAAAAACCCTGCAAGGACTAAAACAGAAGATTTTTTTCTCTTGCGCTTTGACGAGGAAAAAAGGGGAATTTTCGGACGGATATGAAGACGAAAAAGGGTAGGTTGGATGCATTTGCAAAAATCAATAAGGTCACAGTTGATTTAGAAAGCCAGACACACCGTACAGAACGATTTACATAGCAATTTTCCCCCTTACGCAAACCATGCAGTCTATTGTTTCCTTTCCAGACAAAACAGGGGGCTTTTCCCCCATGTGCTGGCGGGATGTCAAAATTTATTTAGCTTTGTCCGTTGTCTCCTTTTGTGAAATTATACTTTCGTCAAAGTTAAGCACAATAGCAGACGGCAATGTGTTGCTAGGTCTGTTTTTTTCACTCACGGCTTAATTAGGCTAACTTTGCAGTTCACTTCAAAGGTCAAAACTTGAGTTTCGGTAACTCTTCCTTTCAGTTTGAATACAGGCGAAAGGTTCAGTTGTCTACTCGTCGTCGGTTTTTCAAAGTGATAATAAGAGTTGATTGAGTTCGGCGACTATTGTGGCTCGAGAGTAGAACGCGTTACATTTTTACAATGTGCATGCTATAAAGTCGATACAATATATCTCATAACTTTATATTACGAAGGATAAGCCTCTCCTTTGAAAAACGTCATTATTTTGCTTATATATCCAGAATATGGGCTAATGTTTATCCTGACCTCATTGTGGGAAGTTGCTGTTTGCCTTGTTACATTCTTGGACCTCGTGGTGCACAGCGCACACACAATAGAAAGCCCCTTACAAGTTGGTAAAACTTACAAAAACATTCACTTCGTGGACTTAAAAAGAAATTTCTCCCATTTGGTGAATATTTATGTTTCGGAGGGACTAAAATTTCAGTCGACCACGCAGTTTGAAGCATAAACTTTTGCTTTGCATACAAAGAACCACGCAGCCCTAGATTCTTTTGTTTAGTCTGGAGACGCTGATTTGCAACAGGTCTCCCCTCCCCCTTCCTCTCTCCGGCCTACGTAATTACCTCATCCTGTTGGCTGCTCAGACTTGGGAACTTTCTTATTCAGTTTGCCTTACAGCACAAAGTGTTGCCTTATTAAATACCCTTTAAAACGATTATCTTTATTTTTAAATGAGCCTGAGTTGGCAGCATGATTAATTACTGGTATTCAGGCATACTTGGTGACGTGATCCTCATATGAACAAACACCAATATTTCAGAAAATAATACTGAAGTTAATGGTTTAATCACTCAGGAAGCCCTATCATCCTAAGTAGAGCTAATTTGATCTTACCTATAAGCATACTTAGTTAGCCAAAATAATAGAGTTTAAAATATAGCTAAAATAGTAAACTTTAGATGAGTTTACCCTCCACTACTGCACCCATGTGTAAGTCTTGATATTCAGACCACTTCAAATGTCCAAAAGCCGTTTTGCTATTGTGAGTCAGACTAAGTCATATGTCAACAAAGTGAAATAGTTTTGACTTTGATCATACTTGATTTTGATCAGGCATGTCTAAAACACCTTAATCTTTCGAGATTAAAACAAAACAAAACACAATCTGTTCAAAAGGAGCACAGCTGCTCTTAAAGAGGAAATTCCCCTTTTGTGTAGTGATTGCTCCTGTGGTCAGCCTGGTGTACTTTATTTACCTAAAGCATGCAAGGTGTGCTTGGTCTTTGCAGTAGACCTGGTTTGTATTTGTCGAGGCAGGTTTTATAACTGACACAGCGTCAGATCAGCCTTTGTGACGTCCC
>OMLF01048054.1:0-15688 GCA_900302615.1 Holocentrus rufus | reverse complement strand
GAAAGCTGCAGGCTGTTTCCAAAGTCCAGACTGCAGCTGAAGGACCTCCAGCAGCTCTGCACTGTGAAGACTACAGAGGGTTCTGCTTTGAGATGGTCTACCAAGACCAGACGTACACGTCATACACATGCATGTGTTGGCACGATGGACGAGGCGTTTTTTTGGCTTGACCTTTTTAAGGACCTTGGGGAGATGGAGGAGAAATATTATAACAGTACATAATAATAGTTTAATTTACGGGATTCAGAAGGTGGCAGTAATCACCTGAAGGTGTTTACCAACCGCCAAAAAACACCAGAGCAAGAAGAAGGTGTGTGCACAGGATTGTGGGATACATACAGCTGTGAAGGAAACATCTGCCTGTCCTTCAAAAACTGTCAGATGGAGGCTGCATTTCTCCTTCCAACTGGAACGACCTTCAATGACATCACAACCGAGAAGCTCCGCCTACCTTGTCTGCAGCCTCAAAGTTCCTTGTAGCTGCTTTAAGCTTCCATTAACTCAGTCAAACTTACTGGAGCTATTATACATACACACACACACACACACACTGTACTAACACCTGAACTGAACAGTGCAGGCAGAATCTGTTTCAATTCAGTTCGCCATGGTACCCGTGATGTTTCTGTGCAGTGGGCGGGACATCCTGTGTGACCTGTGTGTGTGTTTACACACAAACGACATGTGGTCTGCTAACAGGAAGTTATCTCAAACTCTAACCTCTGATTCAGATAACAGCAGCTGCGATGCATTCAAGGTCCGGTCTGTTTGTTTCTGTGCCCGTGAAGCAAAGTGTAACTCTTGACTCAGTGATCTGATTGGATTTGAGCTTCATGCTGCATAAATTTGCATATTGATGAGTTAGACGTTTAACACACAACTGTAACTGAAACTAAAAAATACAGTGAAAAATTTGTTAATTAATGCATTCATCTGCTTCATTAATCAGATTAATTAACAGTCATGGTGATTATAAGACTTTAGGCAGCTCAAGTGGCTGGAAACACACACATGCAAACACACACGCGCACACACGCACGCATGCACACACACACACACACACACACACACACACACACACACACACACAAACTTGGTTACCACTTGCCAACAAACCAACAGAGTAGACAGAGTGTGTGTGTGTGTTACCTCCACTAGAGACTCCATGGCTGGAGGAGCGGGACGCTGGCCTGAGTGTGAGCAGACCAGCAAAACCAGAACTACATCCAGAAGCTTCTGCGTCCACGTCTGGAAGAGAAGAAGGAGGAGGCGGAGGGAGAGGAGGCGGAGGAGAAAAGAAGAGGAGGAGGAGAGAAGAGGAGGAGATGAAGGAGGAAGGAGAGCGAGGGGAGTTTCTGCTCTCCAGCCAACTGGGACTGAGAGTCTGACAGGCTGAGGCTAAATCTGGAGCGAGGGGCGAGAGACCTCTGGTATTCAGAGAGAGAGAGAGAAAGAGAGAGAGAGGGAGGAGGGCAAATAATTTACGGGCCGTTAGCTGTGCTCTGGTCAGGCTGGGAAAACGTGGTGTTGTGACTCAGACAGGAAACAAAGTCCAGCTTCTTCTAAATTCAGGCGACAGCGAAGTGAAGAAAACTGAACAAATACTGAATCGACAAAGAAAAAAAAAAGAGTGAAGGTCTGCCTGCTGCCTCGACTCAGTTCAGTTTGTTTGTTTCTGTTTATTCTCACCTCCGTGTCTACATGGCTGTGGCAGGCAGGGGGCGCTGTTGCTCTCATCAGTTATTGATGCTCCTCAGCTTAATGCAAAACACACGTTTACTAAATGTGTCAGGACACACACACACACACACACTTTGGGAAACATTGAGCTTCAGTTATGATCTACATCAGTGAAAATTTCAGATGTACAGAAACGAAGCTGGACTGTAACATCGCTCTCATCCCAAATGAATCTTAATGTCACTGTTGTGTCCAACCCACTCTCACATCATGTTAGTTTTACGATGAATTGAAGAACTTGTAATTATTTTTCTTATTTGACTGCAATGTGAACTGGATGGAGAAAAGTGTTAAATCGAAAATGAACACAATCCTGTCTAAATTGAACTGAGGCTTCACAGAAGCGCTGATCTTCTCTCAAAATGCCCAAAACCCCAAACCCAAAATCCAAACCCTGAGATTCTGATGGAGCAAATATCAAGAAATGATTAAGATTCTGGGCATCAACAGAGGATCTGTTATTCTTAAAGCTTAACTAACCAAACAGGTGAATCTTTCTAGAAAATGTATTCTGAATTATTTTCAAGTATTCTGGAATAAAACAGGGTCCCATGTACAGCAGGGGATTATACTGGATTATTTAACATGGCACTCAAAGAACGATTTCATTCAATTTCATTCAAAAAAGAATGTTTTTGACAGATGTTTCTTTGTAGGTAACTTATTCTGTGAGTCACATGTAATGTCGTATTCTGTACGAATTTGTTTTCAAGCTTAATTTTTTTCTTTGTTTTCTATTTCAGTTAAATCTGTATTAATATGTCCTATTGCTGTTTTGAAATTAGAAAATCAAAAAATAATTGTAGAAAACATTTGTAGTCTCAACTAATGACGTTCTCTGTGGTTCTGTTAGGCTCCGGCCCCTGTCAATCAAACCCAGTTGAGCCAAAGACAAACCAAAGATTTCCACTTTTGTTTTACAATATTTTATTTAAAAAAAAAAAAAAATCAAACATTAATTCAAATTAATGCACTGTCTTCTATATTCCTTGTTTGTATTTATTCCTGTAAAGCACTTTCTAACATGTTCAGGAAAGTGATCAGTAATAATAATAACATCAACAATAATAATAATAATAATAATAATAAAAGCTGCTGTGCAGGGATGGGACGGCCTGGGCAGCGGTTGTGGAGAAGTGGTAGAAGAAGATGCAAAATTAGAAGATGACAAAAAGAGGAAGGAGATTTGTATAAAACACTGAAATTGGAAAAGTTTCTGGAGAAAATTTTGTTCAAAATGTCTTGGGAATTGGATTCTATAGAATCCAGCACATTCATCAGTTAGTTTGGTCATAATGAATCCAACATGTCTGTCTTCACTGGGCTTGAAGCCACAACCTGCAGGACCACAGGCCGGCTCCTAACAGGATGTGCCATCTGGACAGAAAGCTGAACTGGCTGCTGACAGCTTTGTAGGTCAACAGCCCAAACTCATATTAGTGTGCAATCAAACTGATGTAAAAAAGTCTAATTTTATAAAAATATGAAATTTGGCAGAAATACTCTAGACACTGTGAATGCTTTTGTGTATTATTTACATGGAGATGAATCATTCCGTTTTTGAAATCCTGATGTTTAAAGATGCTCTATATTACATTGGAGACGAAGTACTGCATGGGAGCAAAATTCTAAATTCTGTATATAATTCAGTTTTTGAGTTAAAATTCTGAAATTTGACACAAGAAACATATCATTCCAGAATGTCATTTATTTTGAAGTAGGTTCTTGGTAAGCAAGAAATTAAGTAGTAATATAATGTAAGTGGACTAAGTTTTACAGTAAGACATTTTTATGCACTATGGTCTAAAATTTTGATAAAATGAAAATTTCAAACGTTCTGTTGGGGACGGTCTGAAGATGCTGCATTGGCATGTTTACGTAATTTGAAGACAATTTGTAGGACTAGTAGGGCTTAATTCATTTTACAGTTTTTGATAAAAATGCAGTGGTGTAGGTAGAATGATGGATATTAATTTACCACTGCACCCTAAATTTATACAAGGAATATATCCAACTAATCTCATCACCCAAAAAAGAAAGAAAACCTTAACGTGCGCTTCCTCTATGCTAAACGTCTCATAGCTTTATCATGGAAAAATATAAGGAGACCAAGCTTTGGTCAGTGGCTCAAGGAGATGTCTTCCTGTCTTTCAATGGAGAAAATTATTTATATTCCTAGAGGCAAAACGGAAGTCTTTGATGCTATATCATTCATTTCATGGAAAATGAAGACATGTCTAAAGCACTACAAGAATTTGAGGAAATGGGCAATGTTTAAGTGACGTGAACAGGGAGGAGAAGAAAGTAATTTCTACCATCTTTTTTCCCTCGCTACTTTCTTTTTAGTATGCCTTCTGTTATGTGCATTTCATTGTTTATTTTACTTGATCAGTGTTTTGTCAGTTGTTCTTTTCTTAATCTATTAACTTTGTTAATGTTATTATGTTGTTTACCTTTTTGTCTTCAAATGTTGAAAATCAATTAAAAAAACTGTGTTTAAAAAAAGTGCAGTGGTGGACTTCATTATTTGGCCTGGGTTGCAGTGAATCAAAGTATCTCCTGACTTGGGGCTACATTTTGGTGCAAGTTGTAAAACTAGCACAAACAGTTGTTTTTTCTGATTTTCCAAAGTTTTTAAATTTACACGCTTTCTATAGCACCACCTTGGGGAAATTTGGTTCCAAACTTCAGTTAACGTGGTTTTGGACTTGTCCGGATAGCTGTGCAAAGTTTGTTTTATTTTCATGGGAATGTATGGGAAGGCAGTTTTAGTAAGCAGAAGAAGAATACAGACCAAAATAAAAGGGGCCGGCAGCTCTGCTGCCTGGCTCAAAATAGTAATAATAATAATAATAATGATAATAGAAAAATATAATGAAATCTAATGATAGTAATAACAACCGTAATAATAATAATAACAATAAATTATCATGATGACTGTGACAGCACATCCGTCACCTTCACCATTTTAGTAGAGCAACCAAGGGTGCACACTTGGTAGTTATACTTTCATTTGTGCAAACATTGTATAAGTGTGTGGTGCATCCGCCCAGCATCTTCCCCCACAATGAATGAACTGGCAAAACAGGGGTGGAGCATTTCCTTGTTAAACTGAATATTTTCCTGCGCTTTGATGGTCACGAGTTACATAATTGTCTTCCCTGTTTGTGATATTTATTTTTGTGTTAAATAATTTGTTTTGATTCAAGGTAAATACGTTTCTGCATGTTGAATAACATCACATACATCACCAAATAAGCAACCATGGAATTTTGCCACAGAGGCTGTGACAAATCAGCCGGGGAGAGAGAGAGAGAGAGAGAGAGAGAGAGAGAGAGCACACCCCAACTGGTCAGTGTGTTAGTTATCATGTATGTAAATAGTATGTTCAATAAAAACACTGTTATGGCCACATAACTTAAGTGATAAGCTTGTTAAATAAAATAAATGTTCTGGCCACATTTTAAGGCTCAGTGAGGCTTATATTCAATGAGAAAGACAATTTCTATTCAATGTTTTACTCAGGTGCCGCAATAATGTTTGAGTTGAAATATCTTCATCTGGAGGCTTTTCCAAGCAAATATTGATATGTGATTACCTGCAATTAATTTGCGATTAATTCGGTTGATGATTCAGCATATCACATAATTAACACAATTAAAATTTTAAATCCATTGACAGCCTTAGTTTAAATAGCTGTTAAGGCTTTTTTTTTTTTGGTGTGAAGTATGTTGTATTATTGATGATGTAATTAGTATGCCCAGTGGGAGGGGCTAGAGGTTTGAAACAGGTGCCCTGAGCCTAGTGAGGTCAATCTTCAGCTGGCTACAGAGAAGGTACAGAGAACAGCACTTGCTCTTCTGAATGAGAGGTGAGTTAATAAGGAACTGCTTTTTATGGTTGAAATCTTGTATATTAAGTATTAGTTTTTTTCTTTTCATATTTTAGCATTTTTTGTAAATATTTTTTTGCACCTTAGGAGGCCAGCATAATTAATCATTTTTCAACTGTTTCCATATTTTTGAGAGGTGTGGGAAAGAACTGTGACAATGATGATTATGAACTGTCCCTTTAAAGAGGAGGCTACAGTCACTGTGTGCTCTGCTCTGCGAGGCGTTCAGGTTTCACAGGATCATTTCATGTCAAGTTATTTATACTCTCACTGCCGACTGTGACACCCTGCCCAGCGTCTTGTTTTACATGCAGCCTAATGATCCACTGAATGTCTCATGTTTCATTCTGTATGAAGCCAGTGCTGCTTTCAAGGTCTCATTGTAGCCTCCAAGTCCCCAGTTTGTGAGTCACAAATACAACCTGACCTGAGGAAGCATGAGAAGTGCAGCTGTAACATGTTAAAGCTTCTGTGCAGCAATGGACATGTTAACAGCATGCTAGCATGTTATGAACACATTGACAACATGCTAACACGTTAACACATTTACATGCTAACACTTTAACACATTGACAACATGCTAACATGTTAACACAATGACAACATGCTAACACATTAACACATTGACAACATGCTAACATGTTAACACATTGACAACATGCTAACATGTTAACACACTGACAACATGGAAACACGTTCATAACACATTGACAACATGCTAACATGTTAACACAGACAACATGCAAACACGTTCATAACACATTGACAACATGCTAACATGTTAACACATTGACAACATGCTAACATGTTAACACATTGACAACATGCTAACGTTAACACATTGACAACATGCTAACATGTTAACACACTGACAACATGCTAGCGTTAACACATTGACAACATGCTAACATGTTAACACACTGACAACATGCTAACATATTAACACATTGACATGTCAACACAGTGACAAAATGCTAACATGTTAATAAAACATTGATAACCCTAAATCCACATTAACTCTACATAAACATGCTATTAACTCCATGTTAACATTAACTCCAAAAACTACAGAGCTGTAGGTTTTGTGAACTCAGTGAATAAATAATAAAATATACAGTTTTTGGGTGAAATATACCTTTCAGGCGACTGACTAAGTAAGGTCAACTTTCTATGTAACAACCAGACTTTGACCTGATTGGCTAATCAATTTCTCTAAATACCTCATGCAAAACTTTTTTCTTTTGCTGAACTATGATGTCACATAAACAAAACAAAAAAACAAAAACACAAAAAGCATAACAGCAAACAAAACAAAAACAACAAAATTAAACAAAAGCAAAACAGTACATGATCCATTTATCTGATGAACAAAAAAACATCATGAGAATTCGTACTTCAAAAGTTTTATTGTCAAACTGAACCTGAGCAGCCCTTTAACTTTACAAGTGTTAAGATTCTAAAAATCATAGAAAAACTTCTGGTACAATTTCATTTATGTTAAAAAAATAACAGGCATTGCTGTCATTGTTAATCTTAATAATGATAAAGTTGTAAACCATGAATTGAACCAAACAAGCCGCTGTCATCAGAAAACAGTCCTTTTTTTTTGAACATATGAAGTTGTTAATGTTTTGTTTTCCAGCGACACAGAAAATAATTTGATCAAACTTCCTGCTTGTCAAATCAAAGCTCTGAGGCTTCTTGACTCTCTGGAGTCGACATTTTAAATTTTCATGTGACAGCGACTCAGAGATCTGAACATCAGAAAGAGTTTGGCTCTGAGGTGGAAACCAACTTCAAGTTACTGAACTCAGACTCAAAGTCCTGAAGACAGAAAATGTTGAGAAGAAGCAAAAAGATTCACAGTGAAACTGTTTTGGTGTTGAAAAATCTGAAGGAAAATCTGCAGCTTCATGTGAAAATATCTGAAGGCAAACTGACATTGTGAAACCTAATCTAATCTTAATTTAATTTAACCCTTAATCTAATCTAATCTAACCCTAATCTGGTTTAATTTTAATCTAATCTGACCCTCATCTAATGGAACTTTAATTTAAACTAACCCTTATCTAATTTAACCTTAATTTAATGTAACCCTAATCTAATCTAACCCTAATTTAATCTAATACTGGTCCACACTGAGGCTGAGAGCTCAAACTGGATTATCAGATAAACTGAGTCACAAATCCACATGCTCTCTTTCTACACACTGGATTCAAACTACAGGTTCAAACAGAACTTGGTCAGATCAATCACATCGATCGATCGGTGCTGAAGTTTCTGATCGTCATGAAGATCATTTGATTTCCTGAAACAAACCAACAAAGAAGAATTTAAAAACGCCACGAGGCTTCAGATACTTTCAAATAAACTGTAGACAAAAAAACCTACTTCAGTTTTCCACCTCTAAATCTAAACAGTCTGATAAAACAACTCTGTTAGTATTTTCAGTGTCTCACACACACACACACACACACACACACACACACACTTCCCAATGGTGAGGAATGAGTTTTGTGCGTTCATTTGCTCTGAAGCTTAAATAAGAAATCATTCTGTTTTCTGACATCACTTTCTGTTGGTGACATCATCATCATCATGTCTCATGCTTTTGATGAAGGTTAGCACCAATAGGATAAAGATAAAGTGTGTGTGTGTGTGTGTGTGTGCGCTGTATGGACACACACACTATGTATTGTCAGTTGTGAAGAAGTCCATTTCATGTTTCATGCTTCATGTTTCATGTTTCCATGGCGACAGTCGAATCATTTGACCTTAACTTAAGTTAACAAGGTTCATTAATGACCAGGGAAGTTTGTTAAACCTTCTAGAACTTCAGGCTTAACTGAAGTGGATCTGAAGCACTGAAGAGGTTTGTTTGTTGTTTTGTTTTTAATTTGCTGTGCAGGTCAGCTGACAGAAACTCGTTTGTTTTATTTCAACAGCAGAACGAGGCTCTGTGCAAACTGAGGATTAAATAAAGTTTCAGCTCGTTAACCTTCGTGTGGAAGATGAAGTGACTGCACCGCTCCATCAGGCTTAGTTTTGAGTGGGTTATACCTTTAAGGCCTCAGTTTACATTCAAACTTTTCTTGCTGAAAAAACAAACCTGAGAACTGTTGACATGAACAAGTACCCACAATGCACTGGGAGTCTGAGTCTGTCAGTTTAGCATCACAGTCTCAGCTTGAGAGTTTTTATAAACCAGATTTGATAAAAAGAGAAACCAGGTTTCAGATCCAGACCTTGATCTGCATTACTTTTATATTTTTATGTTTCAGTTCAGTTTGTCAAAGTGAATCTGCACAACTTTTTGTCGCCTGATGGACTTTCACACTTAGAATTATAATATAATAATAATATAATTATAATCTGGTATAAATATGCTATAATAATCAGTTATAATTAGGTTCTATTCCCTCCTGTTGAACCTGAGTCCACAAGCTGATAGATGACAGGTCCCCTCTGAGTCGGGAGCCTCATGTTGAGCAGCACGGTGTCAGAGGGGGGTGAAGCATCCCGGCGGCAGGCTGCGTGTGAGTTGGGGTTCTGGACTGGGACAGGAGCTGCCACTCGACTCGGGACCGGGAGACGCCGGCGGGACGGAGGAAACAGAGCGGATCTCTCTGTCTGAACCGTCGTCGTCCTCATCATCAGGGAGGGACTGGCGCCGCAGGCTGACCACCACACTGCAGGACAGATTAGGACAGGAGGTCCGTTACTCTATTTACACATCGTCCGTCTGCTTGACTCCAACTCCATTTATTTACAAGTTTGTTGCCATGGAAACTTGCTGTCACGACATCCCGCCTGACCAACCCATTCTCATTCCCAAGGCGTCATCACACTAACCCGTCATAACACTGAGGCCTAAGCTCTGCCTCAGAGCCCTGATGCTCTGGACCTCCAAAGACCCTCTGAAACCAAGGCTGTGTTCATGAAATGAGAAAATTAAAACTTTGTTGCAGGACTAAACCAAATACATCGCCGGAAAGGTCGTGACCTGGAAAGTAACATTATATCAGTCTGAAGATTGTAAATGGCCCCTAAATTGAAATATTGACCTCTGAACCTTGACCTCAGTGCATTTTGGAGGCTTGTCATTGAGCAACATAAGGGGCTACAGACATGGGACCAACTGTTACAAAAACCTCTTGACTTGAGTTATAGTTGATACCCATAGAGATATACTCACCATGTGGGGGCGCTGTCAAATATGGTAAAAAAAATTAATCTAGACCCATTTAACAATTAGATATTTAAAATCTGATCACACAGATGTGTTTCCCATCCCCTTAAACCCCCAAAAGAACTCTGAATTCAGGATTTATGGCTTCAAATTCTAAGAAATAAACTATTTTTAAACAAAAACTACAATACCCTAGAGCCTCGCCATGCAGCTTGATACAAATCAGCGCCATACTTGTAGTTCTTCTGATCTGCAAACGAGGATTACCGCTAGGCTTGTGAAAAGATGTATCTGCAGAGTGAATCAAATATTTACTGCAGCTGAAAAATAAATAACACTGGATTTAGCTGTTTATGTGGAAAAAAAGCATACAAATGTTGGTTTATTTAGGATATTTTGGGAAGTATTGTAGAAATGTGTTTTGGGGTTGTGTTCAATGTCGGCGGGAGTTGTGTAATGCTTCGAAGTGTATTAATGAGCTTTAGGCCTAACCTACACGTAGATATTTTTATCATAGCTTCCAAATGTTGGTTCGGCCCCCTCAATACAGAAACGATGTCAGTAAACCTAATAACAGCAAAATGTCATTCAAGCTTATAAGATTTAATACCCAATGTAGGAGTAATGAGAAGGATAATGTGTTTGAAACAACAGTCGTTGGTGATGCAAAATGAGCTGCATAAGAACGAAACTCATAGGATCCCGAGACGTCCAATACTGCTGCAAAAGGTTTAACATGAGAGTCAATGAAGAGCCAGAGCGTCAGGGCTCTGATGAGGAGGCGGAGCTTAGGCCTCAGTGTTCTGACTGTAAAAATGTCAACATGTGACGCCTTAGGAATGTGAACGGTCTGATACAGATCAAGTTCACATGAACATTCAGATTCAGATCGGTCCTCACAGACTGACAGTTTATATTCAGATTATCTTCATTAAATGTTAACAGACCGATCAGATATTCAGTTTAGATTCAGTGTGTGTGTGTGTGTGTGTGTGTGTGTGTGTGTCTGTGTGTGTCTGTATGTGTGTGTACCTGGATCTGGATGGGCTGATGAGGTCTTGTCTGTGCACTTCAAACCTGGAGACATAGCTACACTTGGACCACTACACATAAAAACACACACACACACACACACACACACACACACACACACACACACACACACAGGTGTCACAGGTCATGCTGTTGACTGATTGATCATTGATTGATTCTTGGGGCGTTTTCACACTCGTGATTCGTTTGCATTGATCTGAAACAGGAAGCGTTCACGCCGACCCAAACAAACCAAACTCAAACGAACCAGGTCTGAAAACGCCCCGATGTGCCTGAAGCAGCTGATTGGTAGTTACCATGTGGGCGGGGTCACGGGTTCCCAGGTGAACTTGTTGCTGACAGAGCGCCCTCAGTAGGCCGATCCCTGAAAACACACACACTTTAACACACTCATTAACACACACTCAGTCAGACTCTCACACACTTCAGGTTTTGGTTTAATCAAAGTGGTTCTGAGTGTCATAAACTCACTAATCTGTTTTCCCACATTCTCAAAGTCCTGAAACGCACTGCAGCCTAACAAAGAGCAGACGGTCCATTTACTTTGATTTTTTTTTTTTGCTGCTGATTTGTAGAAAGTCTCTGAAATCTGAATGGAGGTGACTGTCAGCAGCAGCAGAAAGGTGTTTCACTTTGATTCTGTTGTACAGTCTGTTCATGTTTTGTTGTCATGTAAAATTTGGGTTAAACTGTAACTAAATGGGCCAAACATTCAAAATCAGTGGTATGGTCCTTTAAGGTTAACGTTAAGGTTAAAGTTTAAGTTAAGGATAAGTCGAGGTTAGCATTAAAGTTGAAGATAAGGTTTGATTTAAGGTTAAAGTTAAAGTTAAGGTAACATGAACATGTGATGTGACACTGGCCCGACCAGGACGTACCGTCTGACCCACTGACCTTTGACCCGGCTGCTGCAGTGCCTCTGCTCCCATTGGTCCAGCAGGACGTTCAGGTACCTGTGACACTCGAAGAAGCGAAGGTAACGAGACGACGACGGCGACGGGAAAATGCGCTCGAACTCTCCTCGCCGGCTGAACTCGTCCTCGCTCTCCGCCAGAGCGCGAACGTCATCTGGAGTCAGGACGTCCAGAACTGAGGAGAAGAAGTCCTGATGGACACACACACACACTGTTAGCACTGTGTGTGTGTGTGTGTGTGTGTGTGTGTGTGTGTGTGTGTGTGAGTACCTGGTCAGCAAAGCGCTGTGTGAGGTAAAAAGCTCGTTTGACTTTCTCGTCAGTGGAGAGATCTGCTCTGCTTCTGTCTCTGCTGCCTGCACACAGACTGCACACAGACACACACACACACACACACACACACCAGAAATCCACTGAAACAACTGCAGACTTAAGTGTTTGATTGATTGATTGATTGGAAAAGTAATGATTGCACTGTTAAAAAGACAGAAGATAATGTACAACTGTTCCAAGATAATCTTTTTTGTTTGGTTCAATTCAGAGCTGGTTTGCCTCTCAGCTGCGTCTCTTTTATTTTTTTGGCCTTATGATTTCACTTGAGGTCCTAATCTTCCCTTACTTAAGGATTTTGCTTAAGTGTGTTGCAAAAAGCACCTTAAATAATTTCCTGAGGGAAGGTAAAATACTTTGGCTCAGCAGCAGTATGGTATAGTTGCCATGGTAACAGCCACAGCCAGATAGATAGCTAAGTGTTAAATATCACTGATAGTGAAAACCAGGAGAAAACTGTTTGACAAGTTAGATATCAAAGAGGTGGAGGTGTGGCCCCTCCACACCGTCAGAAACCAGGAGTTCAGAAGAATCTTTGGATTCAGCAGAGGGATCAAACCTGTTAACGTGAGGAGAGGAGAGCTGCACCATACCCCTCCTCCTCTGCTCCACACACTCTGTCCTGTAAGTTTGTTTTCATTTTTCTTAACTGATTTAACTTAATGACTTGGGATCAGACATGGAGACATAACATTCATTATGTGAGTTACAACTGATTTCCAAACTGGTTTTATCCCAGTAACAGCAGCATATCACGTGTGTGTGTGTGAGCTGCAGGCTGTAAACTTAATATCCACTCCAGCAGTTGTCAAAACAAACCAAAGTTATCGAGTCCAGATGCAGTTGGTAGATTTTTCTTCTTCTCGAGGAGAAAAAAAAAAACGGTTCAAGGTACCTTAAGTATTCTCCCTTATTGCTAAGGATGTTTATGCAACAGAAAACAGACTTGAGGTACTTCCTTAGTGCTCTGAGGTGCCCCTAAGGAAAAACCTTATTTACTTGAGGCTATTTCCTTAGTACATAACTTAAGTTAAATTTGTGCAACACATTTTCCTTAAGAAATGTTAAGCAAACTGCTAAGGACAATATTTTACTTAAGATGCTTTATGCAACCGGGCACAGAGTGTGTTTCTTCAACAAACACGAGGTGATGACCCCTTACCCGGTTCCTGACCCTCAACCTGACCCTGACGCCTAAGTACACCTGAACCTAAATTGCATCCGCAGTTCATGTTGTGGACACGGCTCAGTCACAGATGCATTGTGGGTCAGGCAAAGCGCAGTACCTCCTCCTACCTGCTGGTGGAGCTGCAGCTGCTGCTGGAGGAAGCAGCAACTTCGTCTCTGTGAGGAAGAAGGAAGCCGGCGAGGTTCAGCAGATCTCTGATCATCTGACCTTTAATGGAAACATCCAGCGCTGTGTTGGAATGCAGGCTGCGCACGCACGCGCACACACACACACACACACACACACACACACACACACAATCAGAGCCAGATTAAACCAGATTAAATTACTGTATTCATTAACATACATTTCTCATTTAGGTAACACTTCATTTACAGGTTCATGTATTTCATGGTAAGAAAGGTGCTAATTAGCAAAGTAACATTTAAAATTTATTTTAAATTACCCGACATTGCCACATTTATCCTGAAATTTAATGAAAATTAGCCAAACATTATTAAATAATTAAATTAATTAATTTGGAACCAGTTCCTACCAAACTTCTGCTGATCATGCCAGCTGACGTAGTTTCTGTTTAATTTATGCTGAGCAGGCTACTGCTGCAGCTTCATGTCCCACTGGTTTCTACCAAACTTCAAATCAAATCTCCAAAGTCAAACTCTAACTTGGTTCTGAATCTGAGCCAATCAGCACTTTGAATGCACACAAGAGGACCAATCAGATTCTGCCTCTCTGTCTTGTGTCCACACTGCCCCCCCGGTGAACGTTTTATAAATATTGTGATGTTTGGACGAAGATTTGTGTGTGTGTGTGTGTGTCTGCGTATGTGTGTGTATGTGTACGTCTGTGTGTGTCTCTGTGTGTGTGCGTATTATACACCTGGGTGAGATGTTGACCTCCAGCAGCCAGGGCTTCAGCTTCTCGTCCAGCATAATGTCGAAGCCGAAAAGTTCGTGGCAGCTGTATGCCGAACGCACGTTCATCTTCAGCAGCGCGTTGACATATGGATCCGACCTGCAAACAGTTTGTTTACAGTCTGATATCTGATAATTTATTTCAACAATAGAGGTTTTCATAGTTAATGAATCTTGCAGAATCTTGCAACCCTCTATAATAATTTCACAACCCCCTGTGGGGTCTCTACTACTCTGGCACAGTTGGCTCAGTAAGAACATGAAAGCCTCAGTGTGTACAGTCTGTTTACGGTCTGTTTATGGTTTGTTTACAGTCTGTTTATGGTTTGTTTACAGTCTGTTTACGGTCTGTTTATGGTCTGTTTTCAGTCGAATTACGGTTTATTTACAGTCTGTTTACGGTTTATTTTCAGTCTGTTTATGGTTTGTTTATGGTTTGTTTACAGTCTGTCCATGGTCTGTTTACAGTCTTTACAGTTTGTTTACAGTCTGTTTATGGTTTATTTACAGTCTGTTTACGTTTTGATTACAGCCTGTTCATGGTCTGTTTACAGTCTGTTTACAGTTTGTTTACAGTCTGTTTATAGTTTGTTTACAGTCTGTTTATGGTTTGATTACAGCCTGTTTATGGTCTGTTTACAGTTTTTTACGGTCTGTTTACATTCTGTTTACAGTCTGTTTACATTTTGTTTACAGTCTGTTTACGGTTTGTTTACAGTCTGTTTACAGTTTGATTACTGTCTGTTTACGATTTGTTTACAATATGTTCATGGTCTGTTTACAGTCTGTTCACAGTCTGTTCATTGTCTGTTTACAGTTTGTTTACAGTCTGTTTAGTTTGTTTACAATGATGGAATGAGTGAAGCAGAAACTCACGCGATGATTGTTTTGATGACGATGTCTTTGATCTTCTCCCAGATCAGAGTCGTGTTGATTCCCTTTGAGCCGAGATACTGCCACAAGGCCTTCAGAGCCCTGTGCACGTGCATAGGCGCGTGCACACACACACACACACACACAAACAAACAGAGAGTTGACAAAGATCAGGGTGTTATTTACTGTGTTTACATGCACTTTAAGAAATCGGGTTACTCGCCTCAGACAACGGTTCTCCAATTTCTCAATTGCCATTTAAATGGGAACGCCAATTTCTGAAATCGGGGTAAGGGATTAATAGAACGCTTGCTGGATTTCTCCTGGAGAATCTCGATTTCCCTGCCATGTAAACCCGATCCCTGATTTCCAACTTGCTTTTGACAAGTACGTGTGCAAAGAAAAAACAGAGCAGATAAGGAAACTGACCTGTAAACACAGTTCCAGTTCCAGTTGACATTTATCAGACACTTTTATCCAAAGTGTACACGAGAGTTTAATCCAAGACAAACAAGTTACTAGTCAGAAAAAACGATGACAGTAACTGCTACAAAGTAAAGCTGTGGTCAGGACATGGCTGCCATCCCAGCTCTA
>OMLF01048053.1:0-50593 GCA_900302615.1 Holocentrus rufus | reverse complement strand
AGGCTCCTGGCTTTGCATGCAGTTCTTTACTCTCTTTGGTGGTAAACATTTTTCTGGTAAAGACAAACAATTTCAGGCTACGATAGTCTATTCATAAGTCAGGGACCCCACTTAGACTGGAGAATCAGGGATATTTGGCAGCGACAGGTCTGAACTTCTCCCCTACCACTTACAGCACATGACACCCCCACAAAGCAGCAGACGCTCTGTGCCCTCCGCTTGACTGATCTAATTTGGTTGTGTCTGCGAACATTCAGAATGCCAGGCTTTGCAGAAACATGACAAGTTGATATGAAAGGGCCTTCGTAGAGAATGTGCGATGCTAAAATTCAGAAGTACAGCGCTGAAGAGAGAATGCTGAAATGCAGACATACAGTATTGAACAGCTAATAAATTATAAAGTGACAAGGAATCAAAGCATGCGCCCAAAAGCTATCTTTAGAAAAACTGCAACATTAGCATTTGATCCAAGTGACTTTTTATGGCAAAGTTGCTGCTCTCAATTTGCTATTGTGGCTATTTTGTTTAAGTGCATTACTTTGCCATGGGAAGATGAGAGAATAATACGATTTTTCTCTCAGTCATTATGATGCTGCACAAAATCTGTAGGACCTCAGTGCTGTAAATCTTATGGTATATCAACCATGGTATTTGCACTTTGTATTTGCTGAATAACATATGTCAACAAGCCATTTATAATTGAATTACAGATGAGCAAAAGCCTTAGAGAAAACACCCAAATAGCAGAAGCCTATGGCTTTATGTAATTCTCTGAAAAGACTCACATTTGAATGCGCAAGATACAGTAGAGCCGAGCATGGATTCTGAAGGGCTGCTGTTAATCTCTAAAGAAAGGAATCTTGTCTATGGCAAAATATACTGTATTCTACCTTTGGTACCAAAGCTGGAGGGTTTACTCAGTGGAATTAAACAGTACTTCTTTCACACAGTTTCTGTAGAATCCTCCAACTCACTGAGAGCTAACTCTCACAGCTACAACTCCCACACTTTATTCAATGCAAAGCTTTCACTGAGGAGGCCACAAACCTTGTTTTCAAACTCATGTCAGAGCTTTGGCGTTAAAGGCTTTTTTTCCTCCAGTACCTTGCCTGAAAGACTATTATTTTTTATCTTCTCAGTTCAGGGAGCACATTATGACTCGGAGAAGAGTCAGTGAAAGTACAAGCTGACTTATAATGGAACTACAAGGCATGACTAATACCCACAGGCTGCGAAACTTTTAAAGCTCCCTCCATGCTAATGTGAAATAGCTTCATAGCTCAGAATCCCATAGTTTCAGGCATGCACATGCTCCAGCCCCATGTAACCTTAAGTGACAGATTAAGTCCCTTTACGCCTACTGTGCACCAGGAACAATAGAGGGACAACGCTGACATTCTTCATCTGCATGTCTGAACATGTGTTGGGCATGTTAGTCCTGCACGATGTATGAAAAATCCCAGATATTTATTCCTCTGCAAAAAGAATCCCTCTTCCAGTTTTCATGCCCAATACAATCTTGGAAAACAAATCCTGACAAATATTCTTCATTTCTAAAATAGAAGATCAAGTATGTATAAATATTACCATTTTGTTGCCAAGGACATATAGCAAATTTTTTGGAAAATACCATAAATTGTTTAACTTGGGTCATTCTGTAAGTATAGACTGTAATTGATATATCATTATGAAATAAAACTTATAGACATTTGTACTACTGTGCAGGAAATCTGGGTTGCACTTACCCATGCCACAGCCATGATGCCCAGGGCAAACAGGCTGGGTCCCAATAGGTTCCACAGGCCGTGACGGTCCAGCTGCAGAGCCATGGACAGAGACATCGCCCCCAGCAGGTAGAGCACCTTGAGACAGACCACACAGATCAGCAACGGCCCTTCTAACATCTTCAGACTTGCTAGGATGTGATCTCACTTCTTTTTAAGTTCAAAGTTCTGCTCAAAATAAAGCCAATGCATCTCTGCTTTTAAATAAATGAATGCTGGTCTGGTTCTGCCAAACTTCTTATTTTCTCCCCACAAGTTGAAAGAAATGGCATTAGAGGCTTTGCAGCTGTCACATGTCTCTTAGCAGCAGTGGCTCGTGCCATCATGGTGGCCCAGTGGAGAACAGACTGCTGAAGTAATGGTTAAACATAAAACAACCAGGCAAAAAGAAGAGAGAGGCTTCAAAAGGACTGCTGTGGTGTGGGTGCAGGCCGACTCAGTGATGTAATGCTGTAAGTAAAAGTGCAAAATATGAAGAGGTAGATTTGTTTCCAAACTCAGCTTTTGTAACAATAACCTGTCCGATCCCTTTGGTCTTGTGCTGTGTTCATTTCAACTTGGAAATGATATCTGACTTTTTTTGTTGTTCACAGCGAGAACTGAATCAATATGAGAGTGTTTATGTTCAACTAAAGCAAATATTGCTGCATAAACTTTTGCTATTCCCCCTGGAGGAAAGCTTAGAGTTTCTTCTTCTTCTTCTTGTCATTTATTTTCCTGAGTTGAAATGGTGAACGCAATGCTGTTGCAGGTCGGAAATTTCCAAGTCAGAGATTCTTAGATCCGAATTCAAATTAGCAAAGACTTAGGCTTTAGAAGTCTTAGCTCTAATGACCTGGATAAACAGTTGGTATCTGGCATTGTTAGGTAGCTAACTACCCAGGAGGCTAATTTAGGAAAACAGCTGTTGTTAATGTTAAAGATGCACTACGCAATACTACATTGAGGATGTGTAAATTTGATGGTTGAGCCTACATGGTTCTCATAAGGACTTCAAAATGTCAGCTTAACTGATAAATTATGTGCCTCTGCTGTTTTTTGTCATTTAAATCCTCCTCACTTCAATCAACTATCAATTTCACATAATTCATCTTTAACATGTAACTACAAACCACGACTACTGTTACAGTAGCCTCTAGTAGATATTTACCCTGCAACACAGATGGGTTAACAACAGTAGCTAACCAGATAGGATGGCTAGCCAATATTTAGAAAGATATATCTTCTGTTGCCAACGAGCGGAGGACCTCCAATATGGTTGCCAGAGTGTGTTACATCACCTGAAAGCCCTATTCAGAGCGAGAGCCACAACATAATAAAGAGAAAACACTAACAGTAGAAACTTATGCCATGAAAACATTTGGGCTTTTGCCTTTTGTCAAGCTCACCATTTGACAAAAAGCCACAGGATATAAGAGAGATAAAGCGAGGGAGAAAAAAAAGATCAATAAGCTGCGCTACATGTGCTTTGGGAAACCTTAGCCTGTCCAGATCGCCTGGGGTCTGGAGTCTTTTGTGGCCTAGGTGGAGGAAGATGTGTAGCAGGGAGTGGGAAGAGAAATTGAGGATTTTAAAGCGGGGAAGGAATGACCCGCCTGCAGGAGAACACGACTAATTGGCGCAGACCAAAGAGGAGTGGAGCGGCGTGGTGCAGCCTGAGGACTCCACGCAGCAGCGGTCATCAGTCATGCTGCGCCACTGGATCATACAGCAGCATGCACACATGCATGTGCACACGTACACAGCTACAGACACACACACACCTCGCTTACACATGAGCTCTTCCTGCAGAGGCATTTGATTGGCTCACATTGATTTACATGGCCTTGGCCCTGACATTAACGCTCACAGCACTAACCTCGCCTGGTATGAATGTCCTTGCAAGATATCTTCTATTGCCATAGTAATAGCATGTTTAAGAGGATCTTTCGACCTCCAACTTAAACGTGGTACACACACACACGCACGCATGCACACACACACACACACACACACACACACACACACACACACACAGATACAAGCAGACATGCCTAGGTCCTTCACCCTCTACTGCTGCTGCGGTCACACAAACAAACAAACAAACAAACAAACGCACACACACATTCTTTCTCTAGTGTACACACACACACACATATACACACACACACAAACAAAGTTCCACTTGCCAGTCCTGACATGTGCGATTTGATTAGTGACTGTGTACTGCAGCGCTCAGCAAAAATGAAAACTCTAGAGGACAGCAGATGTTCAGGCACTCTCCCTCACTCCCACTACTCCGCCCCCTGCTACCCCTCCTCTTTCTCTCTATCTCTCATTTATGGACATGGACACACACACACACACACATACACACAAACACACGCACACGTTCCCTGAGACTGTTCCATCTTGGTGTGCAGCCAGGGAGTGACCCAGGGAGAGGGTGCACCTGTTAGTGTTTACTGTTATCCACCGCAATATGTCAACAACCAGAGAATTTAGCACCACGCTTCGCTGATTCCAACACATTGATCTTTCAATTGGAGACTACAAAATGTGGCATATGCAGTACTCATTAATAGCCCGGCTTGATAGCTTTCTACCAAGTTTTCCTCCTCAGTAGCTCTTCTTAGCACTCTAATCCCTCTTCACTTCGGGGCTTATCTCAAGTTGTCCACCACTAATATGAAGCACTCAGCTTACATGCTGCCAGACTGTGCATTCGCCTCCAGAACACTAAACACACATCACAGTGGACATACTTTCAGGTCAAAGCTGACCTAAACTCACTCTTCTCTTCTCCAAACTATTTTTTTTTTCAAACTACAGTTCAGTAAAAACAGAGATTTCTAACTAGAGCTCAACTCATATATCAGTGGGATGATACTGACTCATCACACATGTATTGGTATTTGCAAATGTTCGCCAATATATAAAAAATCGCCGTACATATTGTTGTAAAAACTTACATATAGTGTGGATTGCAGATTTTGTTAAGAAGAGTTTTATTGTTCAACTGCAAACTATCAAATCTCCAGTGTTATATCTTTATTGCAATAATTCATTACCAAATTTGAGGATTGACTATCAACAAAATATCAGACTTTGTATTTTCAAATACAAATATGTTCCGCCCCCCCAAATCCCTGAACTTAAATAAATCTTTTTCATGTCATGTGATCTGACTTTAGTGAAAAAGGGATTAGGTACGTACCTGTTTGATGATAGACTTGAGTCTCGCCATAGCAATGACAGTCACCCACACGGACATGAGGGAACCCAGGAAGTCGCAGAACTGCAGGACGTCATACTCCATGATGCAAAAGACGACGATGCCTGGCTGGTCGCACGCATGGTAGAACTGCCAGGAGATAAGGAAAAGGAATAGTTAGTCCTAAACTGGCAACCATATAGCTGCAATTTTCATGGTCTTCTTCTTACTTGAAACGAAAGTTTACATCGTTATTTATGTGTTGTTGTAGTTAAATGACCCTTGAAGCATTGAAACCTTTGGATATCTCAGTGTAAAATCTAAAAATTAAAAACTTAATTTACAGAGAACACATCTTTTGCTAAAACATGGCTTTTTTTCTTATGACAATAGGCCAAATAGGTGGTTAAATCTCTCCCATTCTGAATTTCTGTCAAGTAAACCCAATGCATTGTGGGAGTAAAACAGAAAATCCACTGCTTGAAAATTTGACATCAAGTGAAAGCAAAACATGGTGGTTAATCTCCCTCCACCAAATTATATCTCTTTGAATATAATTAGACATTTATTTTCCTTTCCACTGTGGTATATTTGACACTTTAAATTATAATAAAAAAAAGCATCAGGTGTAGTTGTGACATTTCCTGCCCATTAGAATATTTCGCTCCATTAGTCGGAGCGAGCAAATTTAACTTTTTCTGTCTCATAAAATCTCCATAGTGGCAGATAAAGCAGTGACGTTGCTTTGCCAATTGTTTGTGCTGGTATCAGACCCAAAAATATTTTATAGGTCAGCTCTAGTTTAGTATTCTGCAGGGGATAGACGACGCACAAGTCTGGCTGTGTGACAGTCACTCACCGTGGAGAAGAACATGGTGAAGATGTAGACAGAAGCCTCCAGAAGGTAGTGGCTTCGGATGGCGATGGCCACAGGTGGAACGAACATCAGGTTGCTGAGACAGAGGAGTAGAGTGGAGAGGAGCTGGAAGCTGTAGGAGTAGGCCTCCGAGTTGTCTGTGCAGCCCCAGCCATCCCAGCCTGACACAAAAACAGATGCAGCATATTATAGTTGGTTTGCATAGAACATCTGATCTACGATGCAAAAAAAATCTCCATGTAAACAAGACATTTGGTCTCATTTTCAGTGCTAAAATCTTGTTTTTCTTTAAACAAGGGAAGAAAAAATCTGCCTGTGCAATGAGACAATCCCACTTGTTTTCAATGCAATTTCACTCGTTTCAGGGCTCTTTCCGATAACAAGTAGAGATATGTTGAAACAAGGCAGAATAAGGCGGATCAGCCCACTAGTATCAAGAAAATGATTTAAGAAAATTCTGGAAATAAGTGAGGTTATCTCATCCCACCGGCAGATTTTTTCGCTTGTTCTAGGAAAAGCAAGATTTTAACACTGAATATGAGATTAAATGACTTGTTAACATGTTTTTTGCAGTGTAACAGGGCAGGGATGCTGACAGAAAAGGTTGAGTTTTTACACTTCTGATAGTTGGGAAAAGATGGTCAAAGACATCTTGTTTCTTCATAGAATCCTAGAGAAACTGTGAGAACACCTCCTCCAAGCTTTTGTCTAAACAGATGGTAACAAATCCTTGGAGAATCAGTCTGTTTCAGAAGTTTGAATTTATCTGTCAAAATGAATAAAGAGGGCCGATAAACAGACATTCCTCTGTGGAAAAATAATCGAAAATAGGTATGTGTTAAGTCGTTTATCCTGCACAATGGAGCCTGTGTAAGCCCACTCCTATGTTAAAACACTCCTGCTCTTCCATTTGAATTGGATCCTTATCAAGCGGTGGATTGGATAAGACAGTGTGTATTAAATATTCGTTCCCAGTGGTGAAAGGAAAGTTTGCAGTTCGAGACAGGCCAAGGGCAAGTGCTGAATACAAAGCACCTGCCAGGAACCAGTCATACATAGGCACAGACAGCCAAACTTTAAGTATGACAATGAAATTAACTGAAGAGAGACCGGCTCTAATAAAAGAAGATCAAAGGCAGCGTTTTTTAAAAAGCCTCCGAGGACATGCTTTGTTTAGTATCATAAGCTCATCTTTTATTGAAAAGCTGTTCGTAATTAAGAGCGTGTTTTATTGTCTTATCAAAAAGGTTTATATTAGAAGATTAATAACGAGGCACTCTGACTCATTGGACCAAGGCATAGACAATTTAATCACAGTATCGCAAGTTCAAGTCTGGAAAATGACCTATGTCATCCCACCTTGCGCCCTCCCATCTTCCTGTCACTCTCCATGATATATTATCCAACAAATTAGAAAATCTTTGCTGCTGCAATGACCCAATTTCCTCACAGAAATCATTAAAGTTTCATCTTATCTGATAGGCAAAGAAATCTTTTGACTACAACTTCAAATCACTTACTAATTAAGATTAGTAATTCCAATTAGCAATTACTGATTACTGATTAAAATTAGTAATTAAAAGCTATTAAGCATATACCATACTTAAGCAATTATTTAACCACTTATGTTGCCTAACTTGTGCTTTTGTTTAAACAGTAAATGCCTCCCACAGCCATGCACCACAGTCATCATTGTGTTTACAATGTAAAAATACAGCAAAAATAACTCAACAGAAAATTAGACCAGCTCCTAATCTGAATTTAGTTCATTTCAAGCAGCTTGGGTCTGTATTGCACATTTACATTATGCACAAATTCAAATCAGCAGATCAAAAGATATGAAAATAAATAAATAAATAAATAAATAAATAAATAAATAAATAAAAATAACACGTTTCTTCCAGAATCTCAAGCAAATCTAGCTGCATTTTGTGTAGCACTCAGAATTTTATTTTTAACCAATTTTTTTGTTGTTTTTTCTTATTACTTACTTTTTTCACACATTAGGGAGGTGATATGTGAAATGTTAAGTAGGTTTTGCATAACCCAACTTCATCCATTAATAGGCTAAACATATACACACTATAAATGAACATACATTCATATTCACATAATGAGATCAAATGAAACATTGCATAGTGTGAATAACACAAAAACAGAATATGCACTCATAGGAAAAACCTGAGACAGCTTAGCATGTTCTATGTTGTACGTGCTTCGCTATTGGTATGTGTACCAATGGCCAAACCCTCAGAGAAAAATGTAAACATGATTTATTCTAAATAATCCTCAAACCTCTTTTTAATCCTCCTACAATGCTAAGGCAAAATATAAAAAATAGATACATTTTGTTACCTGCTTTGCATTCACATGCAGCATAAAGGTAGTTGTTGGTGCGAAGAAGTTTGCACTGCCCATATGTCCCGCAGTCATTGATGCACGGAGTCAAGTATGAGCGCATATACACCTCCGCTGTAACGTTGGTGCACGCCTCAAATCTGGGAAAGTCACAGACAGGCAGAACATTAGATGGAAATGAGGATGAGGAAGCGCTCTATTACTGGAGCATTTAAGTCCCTTTTTAACAGGGCAAAGGCAGAAATTGGCACAGCACTTTACACACACACACACACACACACACACTTGCTGTCTCACTTCCAATTGGATTTCAACTGTCACACTCTGGACCCAAAGTAGAATTTTATTTATAAACTGTTTTTCTTTTTTTTTTCTTTTTCATTTTTTTGCCATGACATTATTATCATCATCACTGCACTGTGGGGATCAAGAAGTCAGTTCAGGTCAGTCAGATGCCACTTCACACTTCACTCCTCCATGCCTGTGCTTGATCAAAGTCCTACTGTGAAACTTCAACCTTCATTACGACTCTCCACCTCCTCAGCTGCAAAATTTCACAATCTTCTACCACATTTATTCTGTCTTTAACGACTCCTGTTTTGTCTTGTTTTATCATCGTAAATGCATATCGGTTCGTACAACTTTTGGGAAACAATCCCCATCCTTGTCTGATATTGTTTGCGACCTAGCCAGCTTGCAAATCCACAAATGCATCACAAGCCGGTACATGTTTGTTATTTGTTTATCCCTGATATTACCTGGAATATGAATGCAAACAAGACCTGGTACATTTGGGCGACATGATCACTTATCTAATCACTAACAGATGTGTTTTTTTTTGCGTTTTTTCAGATCTCATTTGTTAATTGCTGTAGCTGTTTTTTTTAATCAAGTTATATCAATCAATTCAATTCTAATCTGGAAGAGCACCTTGTATTTACCCCACCTCTTTTGTCGCTAGCCAAATTTGATTGATTTAGCATATGTACATGTGTGGAAATCAAACAGACAGAAATGTGAAATGTTTACCACATGTTGTAATACCTCAGCAATGCTCTCATGTGAGGATGAGCCCGAGTAGCACACCATCTGTTATTCAGATTCAATTAAAACTCTCAAGTGGTTCGGAAAAATCTGCCTGATTTTATTCTGTTCACACTTTCTTCAGTTCTCTCAGCGTTACAGTTCAATCTGCTGAATACCTAATACTTAAGAACTCATTGCAAACTTTAATTTTGACAGCTTGAAGGGAAAAATCCAGCCTCCAGACAGTCTTACACTATTAAATATCATCAATTTAGGATGCTCAGTCCATTGGTGCATACATTTTCTCTTAACCATTTCTACAATACATCTCCCACAATGATTTCTGACAGCCTGCTGTGAGGGGGCGTGAACCAGTGACAGTGAGAAGAGAGTTTTTCCACTCAAGTAAAAGGGGAGTATCATACCCGTTGCTCAAAAAGACCACATATCTTGTGACTGCATTGCATTCTGGTCTATCGAGGCTACTGTCAGTGGAGAAACTCGTCTTTCTGACTTTTCCATGACGGATTTCTCCTCATATGATTGTTGCTGCAAAATGAGTGAGTCTAGAAACGAAACCGACTTTGATTCTGCAGACTGTTACACGCACCCCAGCTCTGTGTTTCTCTCCCTCTCTCTCTCTCTGTCTGTCTCTCTCTCTCTCTCTCTCACTCTCGCCCAGCAGCTGATGGCAATTAGGGACAGTCACAGCCCCATAAGTAGGCCTGGAGTTCTCTTCACAGGGGACAGACACACACCACTGGCAGCGCTTTGTTTGTTGTTTCCTACTTTTTTGTTTGTTAGTGTTCGCAGTCTTCCTTTTCTTCCCTTTTCTTTTGGGGAAGGAGAATCCGGTAGTCCCATTTTTGCAGCTTTGTTTGCTAGTTTATTTTATTGATCTTGTTTTGGTTGTGTAAGCGGAGCCTTGGGTCTGACGGCCTACTGCATCGCTGGCCCAGGAGCTTCTGCCTGCTTTTGTTCTGTCTGGCCGGACCTCCCGACTCATTTACTTTTATTTGAGAGGTTTATCCTTGGTCAGTAAAAATGAATTTTCCATTTGCGTTTACAGTGTGGGCCAGCGTTTATTTTTTTATATGCCTTTATATGCTTTTTTAAGTAAGCCGATGATTTTGAGGTCCTAACAGGGTGTGACAACAAAGCCTGATGCTAACCAGTGATGTTTTAGATGGCTGGAAAGATTTCTGCTGTCAAACCCCATTGTGTCTGTGCTGGAAATGCAGTATCTCAATGATGCCACGCAATCTATGTTTGGCCCTTTATCCGCGGGATGAATGAAAACACCAAACGACAAAACTGACCCAAAAAAGCGCAAGGTACAGCACCAACAGCTGGCTTTTAACAGGTTTCTATGTTTTAAGCTGGATTTGTTTAAATTCTCTGTCCATTCATAAATGTCCAAAATTTATCCTGTTAAAATTCAATAACCTTTTAATGCGATAACATCTAAAATCTCCCTTCAAGAGCCCCAAATCCAACCATAAAACCTCTATGACATATGTTGGGTGGGAAACAGAAGCGTGTTTATGAAGCCAATCCCAAATTAATCTACTGGGTGACAGATGGGGTAGGAAGTAAACTGAACGAGTGAGGCTGCACCACTTAAACTGCGGGCGTGATGCCTTGATGATTGCAGGGCTGAATTAATAATGTTGGTAAACCACCAGTAAGGTTTAAACAAACTAGTAATTGAATCTCACTGTCAGACAATGAAGTCGACGCCCTATTAATATAGATATCTCCTGATTTGACAAGCCTTGTTGTAATTGACAGCCAGCGTTGCATAGAAAAGGCTTCATGACCTTGAGAACAAGCCAAAGAACTGATAACGAGCTGTCAAATGTCAAAAATACATCAGTGTCAGTGATTCGACTAGTTCTTGCCCATTTCTGTCTGATTGGTTTTCTCTTTCCAGATATTCTCAAGTTTTCAAAGCCTTCAAATCTATTTCATTTTGAGAACATGAAAAACTCCCACTCTTGCCTGCAAATATTTATCAGATCTTGGATAACATTTGGAGTTCTGGGGTGAAGCAATCCAAAGAAAACAGAATATAAACAAGTCGGAAACCCTAATGACTGCTGATGCAGATGTGGTGTTGCTACAGCTGCTCTCACCCGTGGTTCGTGGCACAAAGGGAACGCAGGCTGAGGTACCAAGTGCCCGTTTGTGGGTAGGGAATCCTCAGTTTGGTGATATTGGAGGTGGCGTTTACAGAAAGGAGGAAGCCGGCCACTGATTCTGGAAGACAGGAAAGAGAAGGGGGGAGATGGAGGGGCAGAGTTTTATTTTGGTAATGTCACAAAAAATGGGAATTAATACCATAAAACCAAGGGAAGCATCAGAAAAAGCATTTATTTTTAGCTGTATTGCAGTGGGCCTGCTGGTAAAATCCCCATTACACTCTGTATTGGGGTTACAAGCGGGTGGCTATATTTACTCACCTGATTCACATTTCACTGAAGAATTTTCACGTAGGAAAAGAGGCATCCCATGGTTCAGGCAGCCGAACACTGTGACATTAGCTCCTTTTACTGTAGACTGCGGGGGAAAACACAAACAAACCACACAGTAATGATTCATCCAGCCCATCGTCCATTTGGTGACATCATGTCGGCACACTGTTCAGGGTTTTCAGGACTCATTTCGCTCTAGCTGTGAGATAGTTAACTTCAAAACTAACAAATCAAGTGAAACTGCTCTCCCTCTGTTTGTCTGAGGTAGCTAAATGAAGATGTTGGCACTTCATCTCCCTAAAGCATGAATTATTAATTAACGAGGCTCATGCATAAGAAAACCTGGAGAATTATTCAAACATGTGGAACCGGCATATGCATATGCAAAACGTCTGATATCGCGCGGAGGTGAAATCAGGCTGGTACGGTTTAATCCAGTGTACCAGTAAAGTAAAAACAGAGGTTAAAAAAAAGCGGTGGCAAGAAATACTGCTCACAAATCTGTGCTCTGAGCATCAACACGAGCTCAGGCAGCAAGTTTGACTGTTCATATTTTTCAGAATTGATCTTCGTTTACTCAGCATCCCTGTCTAAGTATTAAACGCTGACGAGGAATAGGTGCAGTACAGTTTTTTAAAAAAGTGAAATAGTATGCAACTAACTGGTTAAACTTGAAAGAAAGCAAGCTGTCAATCAAAAACAGTGAAAATATGTCGCTTGGCATAGCATCTATGTCCAATTACAATACACTACATTGTCCAGAGGGAGATTAAATTTACATGCTTGTGATGGGAATTATGCCTTTAAAGGGACAATAAGTAAGATTGTTACCGACCCCATAGCACAGAATGGCCATAATATATCTGCAGGGAGTTGATAGATTCATTGATTAATACCAGTGACTCAACAATTACTTAACCAGGTGCTGCAATTTCTGGCTTTCACAAATCACTTTTTGGCCTGTTTTGCAACAAACACTCCCGGCATTTTCGAGACACTCCCATCATTTTTTCCCTCCCTCAGATTTTATGGCTCAAAATAAATGGACTGCACATGCTGCTTTTCACTGCAGCCTTGACAGTTTTCCACCATTTTGAATTTTATGCAAGACGTCCAATTGTTATGGCTGCTGCACAAAATTCTGTTGGCTGTGAAACACAAACACAAACATGACAGTGGAAACGCATAAACAGGAAGTGAGGCACAAGGCCTAAACACTGAATGCATGGCCAAATTTTATGTTTGTAATAGGCCCATGAGTGTGTCGGACCTCGTTTGGTCATACACCACAGCGCCACCATCAGACCAGCCTTGCAACAACACCTTTTATTTCCTCCAACAAAGCTGCCTCAATCTCTCACCAAATATCACATTACATATTTTAACTACCGACATCATATCTGGATGAAATCATTTTGATATTTGCAACAGCTCGACAGTGATGCACAAAAACAAAAAAGTTGCAGCAGGAAGAGATGCATAATTCCTTAAGGTCTTAAAAATGTGTCGGACCACATTTGCTCTAAAGCTCTAAAGCTTTATTATGATGGCAAAAAAAATTTCAATGGCAATAGGTCATGCACCATTTCACCTGCAGTTGCTTGGCTATTACCAAAATATTTTATCTTTGAGACGTAGCTCCTCTCCACAATGATAAATCAGGCTCATATTCTGTCCCGTGGGCTTGGACCCTGCGGTCATGGCTGCTTGCAGCTGTATTCATTTCTCGATACTTTGCCCTTGTCAAATCTATTATCTGAACCATTCATACAGAAATCAGGAAGCCACAATAAATACACGTCACAGGGTCACATTGACCCTACTTTCGCTTCTTCACACTACTTGCCTTTTTAGAACTGAATTTAGATTTCACTGATTACCTCTAAGCCCCAGTCTGGCCTGCAGCTACATCTCAGATCTTTTCCCCTCTATGAAGCCTGACCGCTGCCTGAGGCTCTCAGGCAGGAAGCTGACCATCCCTAAACACCCTGGGTCTTTGCCGTCTAGGCCCGTAGGCTTTAGAAAGCCCTGCCTGAGAAGATAACTGCTGAATCTTTTAAATCACTTCTAAAAACACATTCACACTGTCAGGCCATTACAGGACTTGTTTTTTTAATTTATGTTTCATTATTGTTGCATTTTCCCATTTTATCTTTCTATACTTCATTTTTAATTCATGTCTGGCATTTTTATTGTTAATTATTGTTGGGTTTTATTTATTGTTCTATTGCTTATGAAGCACTTTGTGATATGTTTTTGAAAATTGCTGTATCAATCAAGTTTATTGTTATTATTTATAAACTTGATCCATTATGCAGATGTTAGTTAGATTTTGAAATGTGACTTGGCAAAAATATAACACAATCAAGCATGACATCTCACAACAATGCAATGCTCAAGGTTACTGGCTGAAGCAAACCTCCGCAGAAAGCTCATGGGTTATCTCTACAAAAGCAATATTGTATAACAACACCCAAACAAAACAAATACTTGGGCTCTAATCACAGAACAATGCAGCAAGATAACACGTGCAACAAATTACTTGTTGATCTAGAACATTTTCCCTCCTGCACTCATGTGACTGCTTGATTAATTTCCCATGAGCTCTGCTGATGACGTGCCAGACAGGACATGATGCCAACTGATGTGAGAACATCGATAAAGTTGGCATGGATGGCACCCTGCACACATCATGCAAAGCCTGAAGCCCTAACTAATTAAAACAAAATTAATTTGTAAAATGGCAGTTGCTATGAATCTGGTCACAAACTCTAAGATGATCTCATAATTTCACTTCTGTCAACACCCTCATATGTTCATGTGCTCTGGCTATGTTTAGTAGGCATCGGCGCATTACTGTGATGCAACAATGGTAAAATGTTCAATACAAGGCATATTATGGCATTATCTTAGGGTATAACATTGATTATACTGCATACAACATTTTCTCTGCATACTGTAGGTCTGAAGTTTGATTTAAAAGTTTGAAAAAAGGGATGAAATGTGATTAAAACCACCCAGTTTCAGTGAACTATCAGTGGAATAAAATCTATATGGATTCCTTTCACGTCTTTTCGCAGTCTTTCACCGAGACTGATGCAAGGCAGAGAAGCAGCTCCAGCTATTGTCTGCCCAAGCCCTGCAACTCTGCCAGAGAGTGCCCCGCTGCTGGTGGTTGACTGGATTCTGCGCCTGTGACAAGCAAGTGACAGATCATCGCAAAGGGGAGAGAAAGTGCCCATAGAAAAATATAATAAGATATTCACTCCGAGGAATACATCTCACTGCTCATTTAACAATCACAGCGACCAGGAATCATCCCAGCATACTGTCTTTTAAATTCTCATTCTTTATGCCACAGCGAATTTCCCCAAAGAGTTCATCCAGCTACCAAACAACCAATCAATAAACCATCCTACCAATTATTCAATCAGCTATCATCGCTTCAACAAATCACATTTGTCATTTAAACTGAGCATGCAAAGATTGATGTTACAGTTTCATGCTCCCTCCTCTAGATGTCCGATCACAGCCTTGTCCGCTTTCTTTTAAAACATGTGGAAGTCCGTCTGCCAGCCACATTATTGTCTGCTTAACATGTTCCAGGCTCGCTTTCGCCCCATCATCAATGTAAGTGCATTTCTACTGCCATTAATATCTGAAGACCAGCCAAATAATCTCCTATCAAACCCTGGCCTGCCAATTTTACATTTTATTCCTTCTGAATCTGAGGCATATGTCACCAGCCAAACTCATTCAAATCTCATTCACAGCGTTTTCAGCTCCCACAGGAGATAACCATGACCACACCAGCATCCATATTTAGCAGGGTAGCTCAGCCAGACACTTTGTAAGCCCAATTACCTCCCTTGTTAGATGTGGATTTTCCTTGGGCTAGCTGACACACGCTTAGTTTCCTGATTTCAGCTTGTACCATTAAAGCGGTGAAGGATAGGCGAAGACTAGGGGGGGTGAGTGCGGCACAACAGCCCTGTCCAACACCTTGAACCAAAAATTCACCTCTGGACCAAGCCTCCTTTGGCTGGTAAGTATTTTCTTCTACGAGAGACAGCAGCAATATATAATCAATGTCTAGAACTTTCCCAAACATTATCAACAAATAAAAGCACGATCACAGCTACCCTAAGACAAGTGGTGACAGCGTCAGGTGTGAACTCACCATGTTGAGCTTGAGCTCCATGTTGAGGACGCCGCCGCTGTCTAACACAGGCATTAGGTTGATCGCAAACACAGCCGCCCTGTCAGGTGGAATGGAAATGTTGGGCCCAAAGAAGACGTAGAAGTGCACGGAAAAGGTGTCCAGTTCATTGCGTAGGGTCGGGCGGATGGGCCAGCACTTGTTAGGATCAGCAGTGGGGGCGAGGTATGTGATGCTGTCCTCCGACGTGTGCAGGTGACTGGCGTTCTGCGACAGGCCAGGAAGGTCAGCCACCGACAGCGTCTCAGACAGGGAGAAACCCATCGCCGTGCCGAAGGACTGGGGCATGTTCAGCGAGGAGCTGGGTGATGCTTGGTCCTTGGACAGATTGGGTTTGGAGCAGTCTAGTCAGAGGAGGAAGATGTCAAATTAACGGGAGAAACACAATCAAATTGATGCTTGTAAATCAGCTGAACATTTGGTGCAATGCCAGAGGTCTGATGCAAAAGGTTTTTAAAATGCACCTTGCAACATCTAGTCCAATGTAATAATCTCTGCCATAAATTCAAACAAACCCCATCAATTCTCAAACAAACAAGCAATAATTCAGTTATTTTACTTGCTTTATTATGCATGCTAAGCATCCAAGTCTTTTGCAAATGTTTGAAATGATCCCCCTTCAGCTGGTTTTCATAAAGTAAACAGCGAGCTTCGGTGCTGTACACTGTTTTTTTAATGAGACAAAGATTCACCGTAATTGCACACAGTATGCCTTCACTCAACACAAAGCAACTCACAGCAAAATGGTCATTGATGGCAACTGGCAAAGTACCATCAAATACCACCAATCCCCAAAGGGAGGTTTTCAAAGACTTTTCCAACTCTGCCTCTTTTGCATAGTGTTGCCTCTGAAAGGGTTTGAAGTATTTTGATGTACATTTAGCAAGGCAGCTGAAGCACCCCTAAAAATACAAAAATGTGCTCTTCTCTTGCCAATTGCAACTGTGGATGAAACATGAAATATTGGTATAGACCAAAATATATATGTGTATGTGTGTATGGATGTGCGTGTGGGTGGATGAGTAGAGGAGGAGGGGGCTGTGCAAATGTGTTGTTCATAATATTGTTTATGTAAAGCCCTGGAATTGGCTTGATTTCACTCCCATGTGTATCAGATAAACTCTCTTCAATGCTCTATCCTCTATTATTCTTGGAGAGAAAATATAGAATAAACAACAATAAAGCTGCACCTAGTTTTACGATCCTCTGTAAAGCATGCAGCCATTACATCTGTAAATTCGACTGAACTGCAGGTGCACATTTCTGGGACAGAGCGTAACAATAATAACCCAAACAGCTAGAAAACATAAGAAAGAAGACTCCTGCTGATGGTCCTTCCCTGAATTTGAGGTATCTTTCAATTTAAGAGCAAATCCGCAAAAGGTCAAGTGAAACATGCCTGGCAGGCAGGGGGAAAAAGAGAGTGTGAATAATTAGTGTCTGTGTTGCCATGGTGACAAAGTGCACCGTACAGAGTCGAGCGGAGGGAGGGGATCGCTACATGGAAGTGGACTTCCCACAGATTTGTGAGCCATCCCTGTGGAGTGAGCATAAAGAATATCTCAGCTCTCCACAACTCAAAAACAGCATGTAGCACTCAAGCGTGGTATCACTGGCCTCTTAGCAATCACACATGAATCGCCTCGGTTGAGGCTCCAGTCTTGCCTTGAACAAGACTCTTGATGGTCCAACTGCGTCTGTCTCCCTTTTCTCATCCTTGTCAAAACATGATATCAACGTGCGGGTTCTGCCAGGCATATCTGTGAGCAGGATGAACATTTTGAACACGTTCCAAAAGACGTTTTGAGACTTTCCTTTTTATCTGACTTTTGTTTTGATATTTGAAAAAAAAAAAAAATCACACTGAGAATCAGTTATCCTCCGACAGAGCCCATGCAAATTGAAAGCCACAATCTTGATGTTTTGAGTGTATAATTCATGGATATTGCATATGGTATCTTGCAGAGATCTGCTGTGAGCTTCCATTTGGTCTAATTTGTGAGTTCTCAGGTTTGATTCCCCACAAATTTTAAGAAAACCACTGCGATATTGCCCTAAATTACACATCAAAAGCCGCAGGAGGGAAAATAATCAACTGTGTTGGAAGCAAACAGTTCACAGAATGTAGTCTTAACCATTATCACAACTCATTTGACAATGTTGGAAAGAAAATTCTCATCACTTCAAACAAGTGCTTCAGTAATTTTCCTTAATTGGTAAAATTGGTAAAGTAGATACAGAAATGACAAATGTGAAATTACAGTAAAACTACCTATGATATTTTAAGAAATTAGTGATTACAAAATTAAATATTTAAAGAAAAAACAACCATGTGACACCAAAAAATACATCAGAATTTGGATGTCACTAGAGTTGTGATGTGGTATGACAAAATTTGCTGGTAGTATATTAATATTATTTATGCATGCAACATTACAGAGACAGCACTTACTGCCTTATTTGTGCATATTGAATTAATTTCACTGAAAACCTTAAAAGCAAATTGGGGCGCCAATATTCTGCTCTCAAGAACGAAGTACAGGGCAAAGGTCAAGCTACCATTATGTTAATACAATGATGCATTGTAACTCAGCACAACCCAGCCCACTACTAGCCACGCCCATATGGCACGGTACCCACCCCCAAATATCTTGAACATCATTTAAAAAAAAAAAAAAAAAAAAAGGGGGGATTTCAAGGGGATTTACAAATGTACACACAGAATCACAGGCAGAAGCAGAATAATAACTCGAAATGCACCTTATATTTCTAAAATACCAAAATCTACAACTTCCTGCTGTCAATCCCTTGGAACTAGCGATGCACCTGGAATTAACTTCTATCCCTAGTGTGTAAAACATGAAATTCCTTGAGCGTGATAATTATTGCCATGACCCCGAGGCCCTGTTCACTCTTGATTTTAACAACCATCTTGGGTGATGCGATCACAAGTGGAAACCCTCTACAGATTGCCGTTCACCCCTGGCATTATCATGCGTCTCAAATGTGTCTCTAGTGACCACTTGAAATCAAATTTGTGATTGGCCTCAGACCCTTCAGAGTAGCTTATTTTCTTTTTTTTTTCATACTTTGATTCCTCTGTATCTCGCTCAAACTCCCTCCCATCCCTTCTTCCCCCTCACTTCCAAACTCCATGCTGCAAGCATCTGTTAACTGTTGCAACAAAAAAAGCCCATTTTGTCTGTGGAAATAACTCACCTTTGACCTGCACCCCGATTCGGAAGTAGACGTCAGAGTTACTTAGGTATCTCTCCACTAGAATATAGTACCATTGTTCCCAGGCAGGTACAAGTGTGTCTAATTCACAGGGGTTCCATTCCCTGCAGTCGAGGGCACTTGAGTTGTGCACCGGCGGCGCCCGCGCTCTTATCTTCAGCACCACAGGACAACTGTCACTGCTCTTGTTCCTGGTGCTGCAGTTTACCAGTTGAACCTTGACCTTTGAAATATAATTGGGGATGAACACTCTGCATGACCACAAATACACACACACACACACACACACACAGAGACAGACACACAAACACACACACTTTGTTAAGTAATAATACCATTAGGACAGATATAGTATATAGTATGTAGTATGATGTAGTATTGTATTGTATATTCAAATGAATGCTCATTAAACATGTGAAAGAGTCCTAAACCTGTTAGCCTACATAAAATGAGCAGAGACGAACTGTTTAAGATTTTCAATAATTGCATTTGATCAGGTTTTAAGCTTTGTTTGGCTTGTTTCACACACACACACACACACACACACACACACACACACACACAAATCTAATAAATTCACTCTTTCCAGAGCAAAGTAAGGTGTCTAATCAATCCATGAAGATATTGATTTGATTTTTCGTCGGGGTTGGGGGCTGATCTAAAATACTGATTATTTTTATGGTGCTTTTATGGTACATTACTTTGTTGTTTCTCAAATAAGTATATCGGTACTTTTCCAGTACTTTTGCTTTTGCATAAAATGACTGTTCTTCCTAAAAATGGACAATGCGAATTACTGCTCAGTCTTTTGTTACTTTCAGGCTTCATTTGAATGAATGGCCTTTAACGCCTTTAATAAGAACATCGTGCAAAGTCTATTGTATTACATTCAAAAAACAAATTATTCCCACACACATAATAATGGTGGAAAACAGCGCAGTAGCTTACTTTCTCTGGAACAGAAACTGTAATATTTGAATGTTAAAGTAACATTTCCATACCTTTTGTATCGTTTTAGATTTTTTATATGCAGCAGTGCACTTCTTATGTAAGTATTGGTTCTGCTACATTTAGGCACTGAAGAGGTTATGAAAAAAAAAAAAAAATCAACATGCACCCTGAAAAATAATCATATTGCTCACAAGAGCGAGGTGACTTTTGGAGAGAGGGAAGTTAATAAAGGTGCACAGGCTATGAGCACCGACTTGGAAATTGCATCTCTTTAAAATGAAAATGCTAGATAAGTGTGCTGCACGGAGTGCAAGAAAATCACAACTTAAATGGCCAAAAAGGAGGCTGACTGGAGAAGTAGATTAGGCAGAACAGCTTCCATTTTTTTTTTCCTATTTTTATTAGATGAGTTATTCCATGGCCAACTCAACATCCTGACTTGTGCTATTCAACAATCTTAGGTTACATTCAATATCTATGATGTGTCCAGCCCTACGGACATGACGTTTAATAAGAAGACTTACTTATAAAGTGCAGATCTGTTGTGGATGGGGATCATCTGGTCGATAAAGTACCCAGGATAGAGCACTGAAATCCCGATAAGCCTCTGGACAATGAGCTGAGGCTGGAATAGATACTGACATTCTTCATATAGACCCTAAAAGGATACGAGAACAATGGGTCAGATGGTGCAGCAATGGCTTTCCCTCCAATGCTTCCTCAAACCCTCCCAGGTAAAGAGCTGATTAGATACTATTCAGACTGGGTCAAAATTCCTAATGAGCTGTGTGCATAAAGCCTGTCAGCCTCCTGGATTAATAACACGCTGTGCTCCCTGCCCATCCCACAGTGTAACACACACCCAGCATTTCACCCCTGTTGTTCTGAACCAGTAACACTTGATGTGCATTATACTGTGAGATGATCCAGGCAGGCAGAATGACTTTGAACCAGGGGGCTGTGCATTGTCTCTGCACATGGAAAATTTTATTTTAAAATGAAAAGGGCCTTTGGCACCCAAATGAAAAGGACAGGTGTGAATGCCAAATGAGGTCCTTCATTCCTGTCAGCTGATCACTAACCCCTCCTGCCCAAGCCACAATTACCGTGGCATGTCATTAGCACGGGAGGTGCCAGGGTGACCCTTTGATTTATTACAGCCTGTCAGCTGGACCTGCACATGTATCTTGTAGAGCATGTTGTGTTTCAATTAGAGCTCAGCCAAAATGGGTTTTTGAAACCAGATACTGATGCCAGTATTTTTAGAATGAAGGCGGCAATATTTTGCAGATATTCAATAGGTTTAAATTTGATCTTTTTCATGCCAAAAAATTAATTGTTTCCCACAGAATTTCATTCAAGACAATAAAAACCTCTAAAGCAGCATTTCAACAATCATAGGGCAATAAAATTGAATGAAACCCCTATGAATGAATTTTTTAGGGAGGTTAATGGCTACATAAGACAGGATGACCCACCGCACCTATGCAATGGCAGAGGAAAACAAATAAAATGTGAAAAGAAAATTACATTTCATTGCAGGTTTTTATAGACTGTTTTCATGGTTTTATGGTCAAGGATAAACCTCCATCATATTGACTATATATCTAACTCTAGTTTCAATGCACTTAATAAAAAGGTAAGGAAAAAATAT
Source organism: Holocentrus rufus (assembly GCA_900302615.1). Classification (NCBI taxonomy): domain Eukaryota; kingdom Metazoa; phylum Chordata; class Actinopteri; order Holocentriformes; family Holocentridae; genus Holocentrus; species Holocentrus rufus. The sequence continues at coordinate 28,820 of OMLF01048053.1, read as the reverse complement.
TTGCATGGATGAACAGCTGTCAGTCTTTAATTAAATACCCTAAATTTAACCCTTGAGAATCAACAGTTTGCCTAACCGATGTCATACCAAAAAATCCCTCCAGGATGATAAAGATGGCTGCAACTTGGTTTGACATAATTTGAATAAGAAAATTACAGAAAATTGGACCGTATCTTGTATTATTTTCTTGGCAACTGGGTCTCTCAATAAAGACATAGCACAGGTCAAACAATTTAAATAAAATGTCTAAAACAAATGTACTCAAATGCATACAGTCATTATTCTCCAATTTCCAATTTCATTCTTCTTGTAAATACTCTGCGAAGGAACGGCATAGTCAAATTATACATAACATCCCAGTGAGTCAAAGTTAATATGGCAATAAAATCTGTTTGACAACAATTACATTTCATTATTCCTGCTGTTTTTTGTTGCAAACCCTTTACGTACTGTGCACTCAATTGCTACAGTTGAGTATTTGACTGAGATTGTTAGCAATGCAGCCTGCACCCCTCTGTCCTACTTGCATTTCTTCCACCCATGTTTCCTTTTTGAACTCAAATCATCACAGATTAGAGTCTCGGTGGCTGGGAAATTGCTCCAGGAAGCAGAACTTGGAGACGTCATGCTATTTCCTCCTATGCAAACTGTGTCATTGCAAGCTGATCCCACGTTAGCCACGACTTGTTTGTAATCCCACTGCGCCCAAAGCAAACCAGCTCTTTTGTACACATAAAATTGATGGTGACTTCTGATGGTATTTTGGACCACGCTGTATTTCACATGTGCTTTTAAATTGTGCTGCAGTCAGTGGAAGCCACAAAGGAAGCACAACTGAACACCTACGCCAGTGACAAATAAAATGTCTGAAATGGTAATCAGCAGGTGTTTATGTGGCCAAACAGGCAAAACATGATGAAATGAAGAAAAACCTCTGATGCCGTGCAGAACAGGTTAGAATACTAATACAATGAATATATCAAATATTTGTATTTTTTATATACCTAAAGGGGAGTAAAGTGAGCGTGAAGAACATACATCTTATGACTGTAATAATCCATGGCATTTTCATATAAATATGTTTTCATTTTGATTCTCTCTATCAACAACTCCACAGTATTTATTCCATCTACGCTCCAATCATGAAAGCTTTTATATTTACTGCTGTAAACACCTGGTGTCAGGTGGGTCTTTCCCTGGAAAGGTCCTCTGGTTTAAAGGAAGGGATGTGATTTACATTTACAGCAGAAGCAATGCTTTGTTTGAAATAAACAGAAGAAGGAATGGGTAGTTGGCATGAGCAGCGACAGCCACCAACAGGCAAAGAAAACAGCGCCACCTATAATAAACCCAAAGCAAAAAGATGTCACAGTACTGGATACACTGTTTGATTGACAGGTGATTTCTAGGAAGTGCAAAAATCACCACAGCAATGAGTATTTAGCACCCAAGATGTTGCCGCAATAAAAATAATCTGGTGGATTACCATTTTGAGAAAAATAAATAAATAAATAATACAAATTTGTCAGAACAATCATTTTACCTTGACTGAGATCTTTCCTTCATCCTTGGGTAAATGTGCTGCCAGGAACCAGTCTCCAGGGAGCGGGCTGGTCACATTGAACGCTCCCGTCGTACGATTCGGAAGAGTCCAGGTCAGAGTAACAGCAAAGGACCCTGGGACGACTGTATCCCGAGGGAAGTGGGTGTACAGAGGGTTGATCACGGGAGGCGCCCCAGACCTGAAGTACCTATGAATGACAGAGCCAAAAGCCAAAATCAAATCCTTGTTAATAAGGCCTAATACTCTTGGCAACGGCTGAGGCATTTTGTCCAATACAAAATCTGTCTGGCCAAGACTGTTCTGTAAAGACAGCCAACAGCACGAGCACTGATGGCATCTTCTGTTTTGAAAAAGAAGGAAGCAAAGACATAAAACATTAATGGCATCCAATCCTACGCTTCTGAATGTGTGAAGTCTGGCCATGCCAATCATAATATGACAGAGACGTGAACCCTGAAGACTTGAATTTTTGGTTACACGTGTCCCCTCATGACAAATGTTACTCGCAGGCATGATCGAAATAGACAGGCAAAATAAAAAGCAAAATACAGCTGATGCCTCAAACAGCACTCCCTCCATATGGTGAAGCTGCCAATAATAGCTGACACTGCACAGGTTTAGCCAGCTGCTTCATGCCTTTTCCCCAAAAGACAGGCTTGCTGTCTGTGAGCCCCCTGTTGCCATCCCTCTGTACCTGACTGAGAGAGAGCACTGCAGCCAGTTATTGGCCCAACGATGTGATGAAGGCTTTCTTCTCGGATGTGACAGCCCACATCTCAACACCTTTCCAGCTCCATCATTAGAGGTGTGATCTTTGGTTTAACATCAGTTCAGTTTGATTCATGATTCACTGGCTGGTGATTCAATTTAAGCACGGTTTCTTTTCTATTTTGTAATGATTCAATTCGATTTGAGTTTCTAGAAAAAAAAAAAATATATATATGTCCATTAATAAGCACGTCCAATAATATGACTAAAATTGCATTTTACTCTGTTAGACCACCACAACATCAAGAATTTTAGGAATCGAGAATCGATTCAAAACATTTCATACTGATTCAGGTCAAAGTCTGAGAAAATTATTCTGTTTATTTTCCTTTCACAGATCAATTCAGTTGAATCACAAAGCCAAAAGCCAAGAATCTATAATTGATGCATCGATGCAGTGAATGAACCACACACACACACACACACACACACACACACACACACACACACAGATTCACTCAGCCTTACACTGTCACGTTGCGGTCAGGGCAACTGTCTCCAAAAGTGCCCCCTTGCTCCTTGAAGGTGATGAGGTTCCATACGGCCATCATGGTGTCATCAGGCACATTGAAGTGGAACAGTTCCACACTGGCGAAGGAGTTGAAAGCATTCAGCTTACGAGGCGTACGGGTGAAATAATCAGTCACAAAAAGGCAATCTGGGGAACAGAATCAGAGGAAAAAAATTCTGCTGAATGTGTGTGAAGATAATGTAAGAGGAGTTTCATTCTGGCGTGAGTTATTCACCATCTGAAGAAACTGGCACCGACACTTGATCGAAAATGATTGCTACTATGAAAATGAAACACGTTCTGACTTAGAGTTTAAATAATGAATAATCTCAAGACCTTTCCTATGAAGTACTTTTTGTACTGGAAATACACTAGAGAACACCTTGTGTATTTGGCATCTGACAAATGAATTTTACCCACCAATATTTTCTTATTTGACTCACGTGAAGAGAGCAGATGCAAGAGGAACGTCTCAGTCTTTAGGCACTAATAATGAACAAATTGGCAAACTGTTTGAAATGAGCCAAATCATCTAAATGTGTGATCACAGGGCTGAACTCCCTTTTAAGCAGCTGAAGGAGATGTATGCAGGCTCACTCGCGTCCTGCATTATGTCAAATCCTTGGATTACATCGACCAAAGGCTGTGCATAAAAGCAGCAGGACAAGTGACAGGTGTAATCTGCCATATCACCGACATGAGCCGGCCCGACACGGCGCACACCCAGTGGGTGAGCAAAAGCTGGGAAAATTATGTGTGAGTCAGTTAATTACGAGCACATCTCTCTAAGGTAACCATTATCATAAACAGAAACATAACAAATGGAAAAGAAGAAAGTGGCTGAGTTGTGTGAGGTGGCAGTATTTCGTGGGAGCTGCGAGGAAGTGGCATGATGTTTCTTTGAAAACGAACGGTTTCCATTTTCAGCACGAACACCCCCATTTGTGTTCATGCATGTCAACCTTTCATTTCCTCTCTACTGGAGAGCGTTGCCATTCAAACTTTTCTGTTAGGAGATAATTCATCTCGTGTACAATATGTACAAGGTGGAAAAAGTACAAAAATATGTTTTCAAGGTGCAATCAAGGAGTCATGCTTCTAACAGTATGAGCCAAATACATTGTGAACAGCAACATGAACACCTAAGTGGCTCACTATAATACTTTCATTTTCAACAGTATGTTTGGCATTGCCTGTTATTTGCTGTGATGATGACACAGAATAGAAGAAAACCAAGTGACCCTCCAGAGAGACGGAGCATCAAGGCGTGTGTGCGTAGTGGAAAGTGTTTCTTGAATGTGCAGTGTGCTCCAGTGTGTGTTTTAGTAAAAAGAGAAAAAAGGCTCTGCTCTGCTCCTCTCCCACACACTATTACCAGACCTCAGAGCTCACAATGGCTCTCACCTATGGCAGCAACCTTGAATACTAAGGCAGGGAACTAGAGAAGCAGAAACTCATAAGAATGAAGTAATCTTGCTGTCAAGTGCAAAAGCCTAATCCCATACAAAGCTCCCCAGCCTTTATTTCACTTTCATCCCAGCCGCACTCTGGTCCACTATCTGCCCTGTATTTGAGCTCTGTTTACACAAGTGTTGCTCTTTACCCTTTCATACAGTAAATGGGTTTACATTGATACCTGTCATCATGGCTGAGGAGAAACCAATCACGCCACAGATTAATAGTTGCCATGCACTTTATAACTGTAAAACTGTTGTGTTGGTTGATCACAATGACTTTAAAAAGCAATAAATATGATTACTAGTGGCTGATATAATAACTAGCTGTTTACTTGTTGATTTACTAAGAGATGTTTTAATTGAAAAAGTCACTAATTTGGCACATTTGAAAATAATTACTTAGAGTTGTCGATGATGTTGAAAACAATACAAAAAATGTATTAAGTCTTTAAATTTAGATGAATTTCTCATTAAAGTATGTTCATTTATGGAATCTGGAGCAAAAGTAAAAAGTAGTAATGAAAGCAGTCATTAAAGGTTGATTCCAAGCAGTCAGTAAGGGATGTTTTTAAGTTAATCTTTCCAACTGAACAAACGACTTAGATCATTTCACATATCAACATTTTTAACCTTGCAATTGGCATTGTATATTGTATACTGCAGTACACATTTTACACATTTTACTGTTTAACTTAAATTATAGATTGGTCACTGTAGTGTGCCTGTGTGCTTTCCTTTCTGTCATCTAAACAGAGGTGGAAATAAGTCTGTGACTTCATTGTGTTATCTTTGACAAACAAGTTTAAGATATGTAAATATCTTGCTTATATGGTCTAATGAACTCAAACTCAGGTTGTTGAAGCAAATGAGATGGTAAGGTGATTGAAATCCACACATCAATTTGTGACTAGAATATTAAACTTGAGTGCATATCCACATACATATGAGATCTAATGGGAAGTGATTCTACAAACAGCACAAATCTTAGCAACAGTCTGGCAAACAAGCAACGAACAAGTTGCATGATATGAGCATAGGTTAATAGCAAAGGTTTTAGACATGGTCAAAAAATTTGTTCATAAGCATGTCACTGGGTTATAGCATAAAGCTTGGAGGCCGGTAAATATAGGCGCTTTCGAAGTAACCATAAAACCCCCACACCATATGACCACTGTGAATATAAATGGTGAAAAATATTGGCGACTGAACTAAATGTCATACAGCCGCTTTGGGATTTGATCAGACAAAAATGGAGCACAAAAAAAGTGAAGCTATCAGTTTAAATGTGCCAAAATGTTTAAACACTCTTGTTCATATGCCACCTAAATGAAGACATTTTAATTTTTGATAAGAGAAGGAAGAGTGCCCACAGGCTTTCTTACAGCATGCTTTTGAATTAAGTAATCTCTTTATTGAGCACCTCCGAACCACTGTTTTGCTCTTTTGGAGGCTTAATTTAGAGATAATCCTGCTTTTTGTCAGCTCTACTGTAGATTTATTCTTTGAATACTCACAGTCTGTAAACTTCTTTTTAGGAACCGTTCAAGTGAACCCTTCTTATCATAATTCATTATCTTTCAGTATTATTTTGTAAAGATTTTAATATCGAGAAAAAATGATGATAAGAGAAACACTAATAACTACAGGCATTAAAAAGGAATAGGAAATTGGATCAAAATTCATAAACTGCTGCCGTTTCTCATCCGTGGCCACACACACCATGCTCTGCTGTTTTCACCACGCTCACAGTCACCGACGGGAACAAACTCCTCAAAATCAAACACACAGCCTGGGATATAATTGGACTTTCCAGCAACACCAGTGCTGTCACTTGTAAATCACTCAGTGTGGTACATGACCCTGAACACCCCCTCAGACCACATTTCACCCTCCTCTAACCAGCCACAAATACAGATCCCGGATCTGCCAAAAGCTCACTTTGTGCCCTCTGCTGTCAGGGCTGTCAACAAATTAAGTAACAGCGTGGTCTACTTTTGGGCAAACTGTTTTTGTACATCCCTAGTGCCAGTGCATCTACATGACTCTGTATCTGCTGTTCTGAAATTTTTCAATGCACTGTGAAAATGAATCTATCTATCTATCTAAAGTTAAATAAAAATGTGGGTAAACTGACCTTTCTACCTTACAAAACATTATTCTAATATGACTAACATCCCTTTGACACTCTCCTCCTATGATGTGCACTCCACCACATCCCTGTCTGTCAAGTTAATCAATGATTTACAAAGGTACGAACTGCAGCTGCAACAAGTCTGTCAGTGGACTGCAACATCCTAAGACCTTTAAGGCCTCAGTGACCACAGCGAGAACAGTGTGTGCCATATAGGTACACGTTAATTTTTTTTTGTCCCACTCCAGCACTGAGGTTTGTGCTTGACGGCTATATCTTGAACGGCTGCAAAGACATCTTGGTGACTGGATACAAAAAGCATGCAAGAAAAAAACACCACACATCTCACACATGAGATGTAGAAAGGAAATTGTTTTACAAGAAGCTATTGTTTTAACATTGATTACACTATTGTAATGGCTCCTTTGTCATGCCTTTAGAGAATAAATTCACTAAAGTAGATTAAAGAAAGCAATTAAAAGGTTTTACTTCAATATCTTCGACTATCCAGTGAATCAATTCATATTTTGCACAGCGCGTGCGAGGTAACTTTGTCTTTTATTCTTCTTTAACAAAGCAACACAAAGACATAAAATATAAATAACAAAAGGTTGTCAATAATCAAAGCATGCAGGACGATATGTTTTCTTCTGGCCACATTCAATATCCAGTAGCCCACAACCTTTAAGAACATCTGTCAATGTGTTGCGTGCCATAATTAGTAGCAACCTTTCCACGCGTCACGTAATTGAACGGCATAGGTTAATCAAACTGATACTGAAGACGGTTGAGAATAAACCGTGGCTCTGGATGTGGAGGAGACTAAAGGCTACCACAATGGGATGCAATGATGCTTCTGGGAGGATTTCAGCACCCCGACAAAAGAACAGCTCCCCTGTATCAAAGCAATAGACACTGAACGAATCGCCACGAAATCACTCACCTCCAAGAGCGCAGAGATAGGTGTAAACAAGCAAGAGGAGCTGCGGAGGGCTAAATCCTAAGCCCAGACGCTCCAGTTGCCACATCGTTAAAAGCAAAATATTTGTGATGGGCTACAGCCCGGGTGCAGTTTTCAGTCGCTATGCTGGTCTACATTTTTTCAGATTTTGCCAACGACCAGCTGTTTGTGCATGACGTAATTCAGACGACTACGGGACAGCGCCTCCTCTTTTGCCTTGATTTGACAATCTCAAGATGTCGGCTTATCTCATTGGGCCCCTCGCCCTGTCAGTCTGAGGACAGTGCGGACGTAGATTGCACCACAAGGCTCGTCATTTTCGGCGTTCAAGCCTCAATACAGGGCAAAGTGAGAAGTACAGAGGACGCAACTGCCCCCCAAGGCTGCAGCCGCTTGTGTTCCCAGGACCCGGGACAGAAGTTGGGAAAATAAAAGCCCATCTGGTCTGACGTGATCCTGCACAGCCCTCTGAGCTCAGACTCAGTTGTCTCTTGAGAATTAGGACAGTATACGCTATTATACCTTGATGGATTTACAGCGCTGTCTGCATTGCAGTGTGTCTGATTTACGAGACACTTGTGGTTAGGAAATTGAAGACCAGTTTAAAAAGTGATATAATTAAGGTTTTGTTTATTTATTTAAAAACAATCACAATACACGGACCCACTGGACCCGCAGGGATAATGGCAATTTCAACTGGAGATAAAACTATCAAACTTGGTATCAAAATCACTGGGTTATGTCTTTGTTTTGCGTCTCTGATCAGAGTCACCGATAAGGCAGCAGCCTGTGCTTGAAAAACAACACAAAGGAAGTGCGTGCCCTTTGTTGTTTTCTCATAAATTAATATGTCAATACTTTTCTCCAGTGTGAAACGCCATTAGCTCATCCTCACTTACTTCCGTGGTACAGCAGGTGATGGCAGACTCACGGATGAATCATTCATCCACACTGAAAAAGTGATTTCATTTGATTCCTGAAACATGACCGAATTTCAGGTGACGTCAGACTGTTTATACCTCTCCAGGAACTGGTCCTAAACATTATTTTCCCTCATGTTGTTTTCTTGGGAGTTCATATTCCTTGTTTTCAATGGGGGGGCTCCAGGTTGTGAAGTGTCATTTTCAAAATGAGGGCATTGTGAAGCCTTGTGAGACTGTAAATATTACTGAGGGTTATAGACTGACTTGATATGACTTAAACTCTTAAATTCTCAGCCTTGATTGTTTTGAAATAGTTAAAGTGATTTCCTATAGGTCTATGAATCATAACTCTGAGCAAATCTGTCAGGCAGTGAATCAGATTGGACTTCATTTCATACATACTGAACTGTTTGCACTTAGCAAACAGAGCAATTGACTTAACTAAGAGGTTGAGAATGATGAGCAGGCTGAATTTTATATTCAGTTTGTGGTTTCGACAATTTGTGGTCTACCTGCCTTGTCAATATGAGACAGGAGCGATAAGAGCGTCTGTTCAGAGTACACAGGAACAGAGAAAACTAAGAAAACAACAAAGAAAAACACCCTATCCTCCTTAATTGAGATCCTATAAATTTATCATCTTTGCTCAAATGAAATTTTAGTGTCAGGTATGGTGACTGGAGGTAATCTCGTCCACCCAGAGGAAATGATGAATCAATACTTGAGAGAGAAATACAAACTGTCTCCTAAACAACAGTGACTGAGTGCTCTGTCCACAGAAAGCTGGACTCTTTTGCCTCTCTTATCTCTTTGGCAGCGCCTGGTTTGACACGATCACAGACCAGCCTGCTTGGTAAACATGAGCATGCTGTGCGGTTTACTGATGTCACGTTACTCGACCCCTGGGTATTGAAGTTCAGACACTTTTCAAACAGTTATCTCTCACTGACATTTGGAGCTGCCAGCCTGCAAAGTTGCTTAGTGCAGCTTTAAATTAAATTAAATTCAATATTAGTCTCGTTATTGAATTTTTGTAGTTTGTGATACAAACAACAAAATCATGGCATTTTGTGAGGTACACAAGTTTACCAACTTCACCATCACTATTAATTCATCATTGTTGTTTGAGACTTGAGGTGCTTTAATGGAAACTAAGGATGTTTAACTGCTATTTGGCTTGTTTTATCTTTGTGGCAGCCTGAGATTCTTTGAGCACCATGTTGGAAAAGGGTCAGGTGGGGTAGCGTAAAGGACTTTTGACTGTGAAATTATTTTTGTGTAGCAAAATCAAATGAATCCATTCACTTCAGACAGCCTAAACAAGTAAACAAATCAAACTTTCCCACCTTCAGGTCCGGTCTGAAGACAGGGATGGGATGTGAAGTCTTGAATCAAGGACAAAATCAGGACACTGAAAGGCCAGTTCAAGACCATGTGTGTGTTTGTCTTGGTTTGCCATCGGGGTGGGTGCTGTAAGTTGACACCATGTCGTTCTCGTTGAGTTTTAGTTTAGATCCAATCTCACTAAAAAGAAAACAAAAAAATGAGATGATGCACAGGGAGGTGATAATGACAGTACTCAATTTATGCACACAACTGATATTAAAATAAAATTCAGAGTCCTCAAATTCTGAGATTGAAATGCGGCCTCAAGATCGGACTCAGGACAAACTGGTCTCACATAATACAAGCCCATTTTTTTCATCTTTTTGATAAGAATGCATCCTTATCAAAGTGATGATGTCGTTCACCGCTGCATACAACAAAGCAGTAACACCTGAGAAAGCACCTTTTTCTGTGATTATGGGTATTACGGTGGTGCTCAGCATCTCGCTGTTGGGAGCAGTGAACTTTTCCTCTGAGTTTTTCTTCAAAGTTCTAAACAGAAGAAAACAAGAATTTCCCGGCTAGCTCCATGGTTACTACCACAGTTTGTACAGCAGGCTATTCCAGCATAATCAGCACAGCTGGAACAAAGATGCACTGACTGGTTGAAAGTAACTGTTGTGGATTGTTATTGTTATTTTATAGCTATACATAATTTATCCATATAGTGCAAACACTTGAAATCTCCAAGTTGCATTGCACTGAAACAGTAAAATATGTAGGTCTGCCATATTAAAACATGAATTTATAAATGAGTGTTGTGGCTCTCCAAAGTCAGTATTGGCACTGATGGATGCAGGTTTCGATCTTCTTTCCGTGTGGAGTTTGCATGAGCTGCCTCCACCTTCCTCCCACAGTCCAAATACATAAGAGCGCTGGTTTGGAGACTCCAACTTACCCATAGAATATGAATGTGAGATTCTGTCATGTCTGGCTACCTATCCAGTCTATCTACCTGCCTTCAGCCCAATTCATGCTGGGACAGGCTCTTGCCCTTGAGGTAATGAAGTGTTGGACGTCCTCAAAGCAAATAGATTCAACATCAAATCCAAAGCTTCTCAGATATTCTCTTAAGATGAAAGAATAACTTTGGCCACCGTAAAAGGGGACCTGGAGGCTACCGACTGTACATAAATTACTGTAACAGGATGGTCATGTTGTAGCAGCTTAAGAACACTGCAGATATTACATCAGTTTTGTCTTTTGACAATAACTGATATTAATACACTAAAACATGTTCTTACATCATTTTGGTTAACCCTGATGCAACAGCCCATCAATTTGCATGCTGAGAGTTGGCAGTTTGTTTCTCCTGCTCACTGGCAAAATACATACCTTGTAGAACACGCTGGAAGACTTTTTTTCTGAACTCTTCCTCTTGGTATATATCCAGCTAACAAGCGGTGCTTATTTAAATAGAATTTCAAAGTTTAAAAGTGGTTCGCATTGCTCACTAATGCCTCCCACAGTGACATTTGGTGGAAGAAGATGAAGGCACAACGAACAAACCAGTTTTAAAACTTGGTGGTAGAGGGAGGTGAGAGATATGTGCGTGGGTGGCACACACACGCACATGCACACACACATCATGGCCTGAGTTATTTCTGCTTTTCCCAAGGTGAGCTTCTCCAGAGCCTGTCTCAATGTACCAGCCACATAGTCAATACACCAAGGAGGATGAGGGGGTACAGACAAGCCTGCATGCACAGTGGTCCAAACGTTTTAGCCAGCTAGTTTGATACCATTCACCACCTAGCCAAACATTTAAATGCACTGCATTACCTATTCCTTGGCCTAAAGGATAATGCTATGAATTTATTAAAAGTGTAACCTAGTGCACTCTAACAGCCTGCACTGATGTGAGAGCATACCAACTGGGTGCAACCTAGATAGAAGAGAAAAAATGATCAAATGAAAAAAAGGGAGGGTGGGAGTGGGAGAGAAGGGATAGACAGCTGGTAAAGTTAAGCACTCTCCCTCTCTTTGGCTCAGCTTCGGTACACAGCATCGGCATCCTGCTCCCTCCTGCTAATTCAAAGTTTGCACAAGTATAAACGTGAAAGGGAAACAGAAGGCTGGCTCAGAAGGCACAATAAACCCACCAGCGTCTCTGGACAACAGAAATTTTAAGTGGGAATGTTTAGCTAATTACAGTGAACACAGACAACTTCAAAAGACTATTTCTTTTAATTTTTCACAAAACACTCGTTTGTTATTCTGTTACACAGAATACTGAGCAGGACAATTATCTGCTATCTTAAAAGCTATTTATTTCAAAAATGTCTTAAGTTTGTCTCTACTACCCAACAAGAATTTAGGCTTTCATATATTTATAGCTAAACAGCGCCCCCTTATGAAATGTTTTTTTTTCTTATTATTCTTTACTCTGTCAGATATCACCTATATCCCAATAGCAATGGTCCACAACAAAATCTTTAAAATCAAGTTTCAAATTTCCCAAATTTTAATAGTTAACCATTTACAGTATCTAATAACAAAAAAAAAACACAAAACAAAAAAAACACAACATTAAACAGACAAACAGTTTTATAGGTACAGTTGCATTTACACTGGGGGAGTAACAGTTAAGGCACAGGGTAATAACTGAATTGTCTCAAGACAGGAGTAAAGCCTCAAATCTCATCACCGTGAATCAGAGGTTGGGTGATTTTTCTTCTTTTATTTTCAATCTGTGTTTGCTATCTAGTCTGGTGATACTTCCCGAACTCAACTACAGAGACTACTTTAAAGTACATGTCCAAATCCGAACTGGTGAACTTAAAGGACACCTGTGAAAGCCAATGGAGCGTTACATCCTGAAAACTCCAAACTGTGTCTTCTTCATTGGTGCATTCAGTGCTGCGCTGAGGCTCAGTCCCAAAACCAGGCGAGTATCAGCAGGATCAATAATACCATCATCCCACAGTCTGCAAAAAAAAAAAAAAAAAAGAAAAAGAAAGAAAGAAAGAAAGAAAAAAGAAATTAAAGTGCACCACATTATTATATGGCAAGTTATTCCTCACTCATCTATGTGCTTGTAGTACTTTTGCAGGGCTATTACTGCGTGCCAAGGCACTCTGTTCCCCTCTCTAATTGCCATCCTCACTTGTCTTCCTCCTGTTCTTGCTTTTTTCTCTTCTTGTCTGAGGTTTAAAACTTCTAATTCTCTTCTTAGCTCTAAATTCTCTCCTAGCACACTAGCATCCTCATCACTCTACGCCACAGTAATATTTTGTTAAAAAGTACTGTCATATTTTGTTGAATATGCTGTCAGATAATATTCATATTCAGATTCAGATACTTTATTGATCCCTGAAGGGAAATTGACTCCCTCCTTTGCATGGCTTATAATTAGTTACTTAGAATACTGGTGATTTAGGAATTTAAACTAACTAAATGGTTGCACTCATTCTTTTTTGCTCTGGATAAGAGCAATCAACTGTAATGTTGTAATTGTTTTTTGTTTTGTTTTGTTCTTTTGTAAGAAACAGGCAGCAGCCTCCTATTTATCAAATATAGTGCAAGTCAATGGGTTGCAGAACTGTTACTTTCAAAATCGCAAACAAATCCTTTCCAGTTATTTATTTCTTATTCTTAACATTTCTACACAGTCTTCCAAGTCTATGAATCGCTTGCAAGCAATTTTGTGAGTAATAGTTTCATGCTTCATTGACTTACAAAAAATGCTAACACACTGGTGCCAATTTCAGAAACAAAAACTCTGGTGTTTGAAGCTGTTCAGCGTCCTCATTTGCAGAGGCAGTACAGTAGCAAAAAAAGGCTTGCATGTTGCATGTTGAAATTTACACTGAGAAAGTATTCATACACTTGTGTTCTTAATTAAAATTCACAGAAAATATTAATAAATGTGCTAGTCGATAGATGAATGAATGGAACAGAACTTGCAAATTTCTGTATTTGTAAGTAGGAGAAGAACAACAACAACAACAACAACAAAGTCAAATTCATTATTCAGGGAGGATTCACTATTCAAGTGGTGACTTGCACAAATATAAATGTATGAAATCATATTTAGGAGAGGTGTGTAAATATTTCCAAGTATAAATTCCAAATTTTGGAATTTTGTTACAATAATACTTATAGGGGCTTTGATTTATTAAACTGGTTTCTAAAGAATATGAATGTTCCCTTTTGGAAAACACCTCATTATCTGGATTTCCACCTGATATAATTGGTATACAATAAATTTGTTAAAAACTCCAAGCTAACAAGGAGATTATGGCTGTTAATGGGAAACATCTTATCAGAGATTTAGATTTTTCAGGGGCCAAGGCTCATATTAACTCATTAGCTCATATTAGTGAAAGATCAGCACCTCTAATGACAAGAAATACACCTGTGAAGCAGCACAGCTTCACCTCTCATGCATGAACAGTTGCTCTTGTGATTTTAAGTTTAGGGAAGAGGAAGATCGCATTACGAATCAATAAAATGTTAAAAAACACTGGAAATAATGCTAGTTGCCAGTGGATACTACAGCTTTGTCCCATATTATCCACCATAAAGGAAAGACATTTTCTCTTGGTGCGTTTTAGTGTGCAACTGCCTGAAACATATGACTTGTCAGGGTCCAAAACTCACCTGGCACTGGAGTAGTACGGGCTGCCTTCTTCCTCAAACCGCCGCACTATTGGCTCCTTCATGGCAGCCTCTTGTTCTGCGGTGAACTGTGAATAAATTGTAAAACAAAAGCATTGGTGGGTTTGCCAAACAGATTTGCATAAATGAAACTGGTTTACAGTCAGCGGCGCACAAATGCAGGGTTTGACAATAGGACTGCCCAATGCTCTGGTACACTAAGAGGTTCTGTGGCAGGCTGACTGGTCAGAGGCGGCTCTGGTTGGACCTGTGCCAAAAAAGTTTCGGGCTTAAGGTCATTTCTTCAGCTGTGGATGGTTTCCTTGGCTTGAAAATCATAAATCAATTCTGTAAAATTACAGGGTAAGGTAGATTGAACTGGTGCATTTCTTTCTATTTTTTCCCCCATTCTTTTTTTTTTAAGCACCAACAATAACCACAAAAACACACTCAGAGCCCATAACAAGAACCAGCAGTGCCTATCCTCTGCAGCTTCTTTCATACCGCAGCAAAAATCCATTTGCAACCGAGTCAGAGAGGCTGAGTGAAAGGGCCCACCCGTTTGATCTCAACTGGCATGGCTACTGTCAACTTGATCAGGGAAGAATAGATGCGTGCACCTTCATCCACTTCGTGTGAATGATTTTCACTCACACTGATGTCAGATAATGGCAGCGCACATAACCTCCCCTGTTTACAGAAGTTGACATGCAACATCTGAGAATCAAAGAGAGGCAAGCTTAACAGCAAGCCAGCTGAACAGAAATCACGAATAGTGGGAAGGATCGTGATGCAGACCAATAACTGTGATTACAGTGACAGTGATTTTCAATGTAATGCCCTCCCTTACTCTGCAACCTGATGTTTTGTTTTACAGAAAAGCTCAGTGCAACAAGAGTACATTTACAGTTTGAAATTTTACAGAGTTGTTAGAAACAATACATTTCAAATGCATTCAAATTAATCATCAATTATTACTTTATTTTTTAGAAATGTAGCTGCTGTGTATTGCACCATCTCCAACCATGTCTACTGAAGAGCCAAGGCTACAGAGATCATAATTACGGTGTCACAGTGCACTTCCGGAGCTACTACCGCACTCATTACACTCTGTTAACAGCCTATCTGATCCTGTTTACACAATTAAAGCTACGTGATGACTGAACTGTTTGGATGACTCATAATACCCATAATGACCCATAATGTTTTCTGGCAGCAGATCCACAGAAGCAAGTTTAAGCCTTTGTTGGTCATGTAAGGACATATTAGTGTGAGTGAGTGATTTGTGTGAGGTAAGTGATTTGTTACCTCTTTTCCCTCACGCGCCCTCTGGTCCTTGGTGATGGTGGCCAGGACAGTGGCGGCCTGCTCACCACCCATTACAGATATTCTGGAGTTTGGCCACATGTACAAGAATCTGGGGCTGTGAAAAGGATAAACAAGGAGTGTCATTTCGCTTGGGTTTTCTGACCCATAAAAAACTATACCACACATGAATAACTAAAAACAGCAAGTAATCAAATGATGATAAATACAGCAAAAAACAACTCATGACCACAAAGTGTACCATTTGGACTATATATCTGATAAATCTTATAATTTAAAAAGATGTAGGCACTAATATAATAACATTATATTTTCTATTAATTAGACAGTTGGAAACCAGTGGAAAAAAGAATAGGGAAAAACACCCCTGAAAAAATTACAATGGGATATGATTTGGTCTTTCAATCTGACAATTATCTCAACATGAACTAACAGGTCTGAGCAGTTTTCTTCTGAGTCGGCCGTTTAATAATAATTACATCTGTAACAATACAAAACAGTTTTCACACCTGTAGGCTCTACCGCACATGCCGTAGTTTCCGGCACCGTATGAACCTCCGATAATAACGGTAATCTTAGGCACATTGGCACAGGCAACTGCAGTTACCATCTTGGCTCCATCCTTGGCAATTCCTCCTGCTTCATACTCTCTACCCACCATGAAGCCTGAGATGGAAATGTAGAAGAAACAGACATTAATAAAAAGGTGTCTTCCTGGGTTAAGGGTGAGGACTGCTTTGTGTCTCAATTCATCGCTTGGAAAAACTTCTTCCTGCATTTCAATGGGATTAATAAGTAAACAAAAACTGGGACACTTCTGAGCTAGATATTTATACTACATCATTAAAATCATGTACACTTCGATCTTAGGCATATTGTCACTTTGCAGGGTGCATTCACACACCTGCACTAAATACAAGGTTCATTTAATGCTTAAAATACCTGAAAGGTGATAGCTTTCACAGCTGTTTTAGTACTTCGATAATGAAAAATGACACAGGGGAAACTAGCGAAATAAAATTAAATACTGGTATAATACTTTATTAATACATGACATCAATAAAGGAACAAAATGCATGATGTCTCTGTTCAACTCACCTGTTATGTTTTGAAGAAAGATAAGTGGAATGTTTCGCTGACAGCATAATTCGATGAAATGTGTCCCCTAAAAAAAATAAAATAAAAATAATAAAAAAATAAATTAAAATGAATCGAATAAATTCCCAGCTGTGCAATTACCCCGAGGGAAATAAAAAAAAAAAGCACACCATCTCTGTCTTAAAATAACAGTGATGGGACAGGACTGATTTATTTTTCTTGACACCTCAAGAGCTGCACGTCAACACCTGATTAAATTAGCAGTACAAAATGTATTTAAAGCACACGTGCACATGCCATCTGCTTGTTGTTCTCAACACCAGAGCAGCTTCAGCGCCTCTGCATATTTTCTAAGACTGTCTGGATCTTTTGTGGAGATCATTCTTGCACGAGAAGTTGGGGACTTGTTCATGATGGTGCGAAACGTCGCCCTAGGCAGGGTTCCCAAATCTCCCAAGTGGTCATGTGGCGACTGAGAAAGCCACAGTGTAACAATTAACGTCGTCTTCATGCTCATCAAGTCATTCTGTAAAGACTCCAGCCCTGTAAATGACCTGTCATCTTAGACAGGATGAGGCAGCATAGAAATGTTTCACCACAGGAAGAAGGTTATCTCTCAGAATGGCTTTGTATTTACTGCCATTTACTTTGAATTCAAAGGGGCTGAATGGCCTTAAACCATAATAGAAAAATATTCTCTTCACCACAGAACTGGCAGAAGTCAAACCATTGCCAAACAAGTGTATGGGACTGTGCACCTAATTTCAATATACTTTGTATCCCTGAATCACTCAAGTGTTTTCTTAATTTTGGCAGTTACCGCCACTGGCTTTCTTTCAGGGACTATGTTGCGAGTCTCACTTTAAAAGCAAAAAAACGACACAGACAGAAGTTGGAAACACAGCATAAGACGGCCGTCAACTAGAAGCTGCCATTTGTTGAAAAACAATCCATCAGTTTGCTCTCCGAAGCATTAACGGCAACAGAAATTTTAGCTTTTCTCTGCTACCTCTGCCCTTCACAAACGGGGCCACTCGCGAAAAAAGCTTTTGACAATTTAACAGTTAGCATAATAGAAAGCCGGGCACGTTGTAAGTGATGACAGGGGGGTCTGAGAAATGCATCTGGAGTATTGATTTTTGCTGGATATGCTATTTGAGCATTTGTTTGGCCCACTTCAGTGTCTGTCTGACGCACTGTGTCAGTCCCGATCTCCAGTAATTGCCCTGGTGATGTAACTAATGCTGTACCGTGCTGTCATGTTGAGACCTTGCAGGCAAAATGAGTTAAAAGAGTCCCTTGTTTTGTGTCTTGTTGTTAATTTAATTCAAGATGTTTTCTAAAACATTAGTCTATAATCCAGCTCCTCATTTTGCCTCTGCATGTGCCAAGTGCAGCACTCGTGATGATCGCAGATCAGAGCGGCTTGGAAATTGAATGAGTGAGATTCAATGAAAAATGTGGCGTAATATTCCTTATCTTTGTTACAGTTTGTCCTCTAACTGTAATGTCACAATGCCATTCATCAGGGCATTCACACGTCAGCCTGGGTGAGCTTTAATTGAGAGCTTATATGCATGAGGAGAGGAACTTGATGTCTTTAGTGTGAATATGACTGTGAATATGCCTTTATGGGTTGGTGCATGACTGTGGCTTCCTCGGGAGTGAAATATTGGTATTCAATGATGTAAGCAGTCGAATCTCTGTGGGAAAGAATCTTTGAACTGCTTCAGTCTTGATTTTAAACCCTTAAAGTCCTTGACATTTTGAGAGGCACACTACCAGTCAAACAGACATGGTTATTCCTTGGCAAATTCAACATGATCTTGAGGCTTAGCTTCATACAATTTGCACAGGTGTTGTCTGTCTGTGTGCCTCTTGTATCAGCTCACAAACCGATGTGACAGAAGTCGTTCCATTCTGCATCTGAACTTTGAGCGAGAGTCAAAGGAGCACAGAGACTATAACACTTTGAAGTCGCAGGGAGCAGACATCAGAAACTCGCCATCCACTTCACAGAACCCCCCAAATCAGTGGCACACAGTATAATTCGATGGGATACCGTTTCATTACCCTCTGGTACAAAAAAACATTTTATTGCATACCTTTTTCGCGGACTCTGAGAACAAGACTCCGTTGTTGCCAATGATTCCGACAGGGTAACCAAATATTCTTGAAAATCCTAGACAGGCAGATATTCAAAGTTGAAACAGTGAGACCGTCACCAAGATAATTATGTGCACTGTGGAGAAGCATTTATTCATGTGGATTTTTTTTATTTTTATCTCACCTACCTGTGACAAGTGTATCTCCATAGAAAGCCTTGAACTCATCAAATTTACTGCCATCTACGATTCTGGCAATAACCTGCAACGAAATGAATACATCGAATATATAACTGATGCAAGGAAGACAAATGATGAAAAGACCAGTGATAGAATATGTCTGAGATTTATGCATCCAGTCAGTTTCAGTACTTTTATTAGACAGAGTGCTGCACGTGTATCAAACTAATCTCAAAGTGACCCAAAGGTGCTTCTGTGTTGAGAAGGCAGCTGCAGTTGAAAAAGTCTAATCAAAAGAATGGCTAGTAATACACACTGTGTCCAAAAACATTTGCCAACATTTTTCTAAACCACTGACAGTCTGACATGCTCTGCAGTGGCAAAGCTTCTTGCTTTCGGCAGCTACAACAATAATTAAAAGCTCGAGCTTTAATCCAAAGAGAGCACATGGGAGCTGGCAGAGAAAAAAAGGGGGAAAATTGGACAGTCATCCATTCTCAACTTCACTCAGCTTTTTATAGAGGAAACTGATGACTAAACATTTGTTTAATATACATTTTGAACCTATAACAAGTTTGTTTAATTTGAAAATGTTGGGGCATAAAACTCTAAAAGTCTGTAAATCTTATTTTCAATCAAAAAC
This sequence comes from Holocentrus rufus, assembly GCA_900302615.1. Taxonomy (NCBI): domain Eukaryota; kingdom Metazoa; phylum Chordata; class Actinopteri; order Holocentriformes; family Holocentridae; genus Holocentrus; species Holocentrus rufus. The sequence goes on along the minus strand of OMLF01048053.1, from coordinate 9,168 downwards.
AATAAACCAATTCAATTAATATCATCCTTATCTTCTGCCAAACAATCTATTGGTTAAACAAGCTTACTAAGTGAGAAATACTTATGAGTATGTGTGAGGATTTATCAAATAAATATCTGAATTGACTTTCGCAGCTGGATGCTGATGGAGTATTTCACAACTTCAAAAGCGATTCTACCAGTCGAACAGAACAAAACATAACTATCCCTTGAGTAATCTCTCTTCAGCAAACTTAAAGACAACTTTTGATTGGTGAGTCAGAGCCTTCTTTTTTTCTTCTCTCCTTTTTAGAGAAAAATGAGTAAATACCTCTCTGACATCAAAGTTGCGTTTCAAGTTGTCTCCAACTATGCCGTAGAGTTCATCCGCTGGATAGAGAGGGGGTTCAGCAGGTTCTACGGTGACCTGAAAGATAAAGCACAGACTCCACGTCAAGAGATCACAAACACTGATTTTTTTCCAACCATAATTTATCAAAATTATACAAAAATATGTCTCCGTGCTATTATGACATGAACAGGTAACAAAATATCATTTAATGCTATATTGAACAAGGTTTCATTTGTTTTGGGCAATAAGGGTGACACAGCAATCTTGCTGTGTGTGTTAACAGTAAGATATTAATGCCTCATTGGACTTGCCTCAATATTTTTCTTGTAATTCAGGCTTCGTACTGCCTTCCTTGCCAAATGGAGTGCGTGGTTATCATCCAAAGCATAGTGGTCCGTTACACCAGATTTCCTGTAAAAATAAGCAACATATTGATTTGTGTAAAATACAACTACAGTACATAAATCATTCTAAATAATTACTGCAAAGAGCATGTGATCGATCCAATTAAGATAAAATAATATGCTCATGTAAAAATAGTTTTACTCAATTTGTAACTTTGTAATTTAACCATTCCTCTTATGAAACAGTGAGCTGCTACATTGTATGAAAAGTGCTATACAAACAAATCACTATTCTCACTATTTTTATAATAAAAAAATACTAAGATGTAGTCGCAGTGCTCCTATGGTCAACAACAGGCCAAACAGGATTTCTGTTTCTCATCCTAAGTTTCTCAAAACACAAACTTGTAAACTTGTCATTTCATACTTGCAGTGTAGATCAGCACCACCAAGGTCCTCTGCAGATACTTCTTCTCCAGTGGCAGCTTTGACCTGTCATAAACAAGGCACAGAGATAATTAAATAAATGGAGACAGGAGGCAAAAACTCTGCTGTGTTTGTCCACTGCTTGTGAGAAAAATCTTCTACTGTAACTTGCAGCTCAAAAGGAATTATAGCAATAAAAAGGACAAAACATTATATTAAGTTATTTTGTGTGCTTTATGTTGCTAAAAAAATATACAACGGTATCAATTATGTAGCGTCACATGTGCATAAGCAACGCAATCCCTGCTATAATCATGCAAAGCACTGTTTAGCACAAATATTACGTTGATATGATTTAATGAAAATGTGACACAACCAATGGGGGTCCTCCGAGGAAAATGGTTCCCTGCTTCCGGACAATGATGCTCTCATCTGCCATGGCCGGGACATATGCACCTCCAGCGGTACAAGAGCCCATCACAACAGCAATCTGAAAGAGTAAACAGCAAGTAATTGGTATTAAAATGAGACCTATTTAGCTCCATGAAACCAGATACAAAAGACTAAATTGTCAACACCAGGATAAGAAACCAAAATTTGCCTGAAAGTCCACTGCCCCAGTGGACCTAAGAAACTTATTAGCTCTCTGTATCCTGCAATTGTACACATGCAGTCAGGATTTTTGACACTTCCAGCGCCAATACTTCCAATCAACCGGCTGACAGACTAACACTAATTGCTCATTGGATGTAAATATGATAAGTCTATGATAAGTCTATTCAAAGAACATGCACAGCTGTTCATTTTGGACCCAATATTAAGAATGCCAATCTAAGAGGGGTAAGAAATGAAAGCTTCTGATGTCAAATGACTGATCTTTTTGACAGAATAATGTGTCGACGTAAAAAAAAAAAAAAAAAAAAAAATGAAACCCTTTTACTTTAAAGACTACCAGGCTGCAAAAAAGATTTGTGGCTATGCATTAAAACATAACCACTAGAAATGCGCCGTTGGCCCCATTTTAAAGCATATCTGATTTGACTAGTCAATGTCCAGAGCTGCAATGAAGAGCACTTTTATCTACAGTTATATGGTAAGATAGCAGTTAATTCTGTCAATAAAAATTATGACTAGAAATAAAAATGTTAAAGTAATTCACGACAACAATAAGATGAAAAATAGATGCCACAAAGTTATAAGTGTAAAATGATTTGTAATTTTAATCAACTTAAGAGACAATGTTACTGTGAATTCATGGCCATTCATTCTGGTGAAGCTGTATGATTACATTCTGGTGTGTTTATCACTCTTGGGTGTACTGGAGAGATGTGAGCACAAGGAAGATCTGATTCCTCTGTATTGCCATTCACATCTATCACCTCTCACACAAACAGCCCCTCGCACTCGAGCTTCTTTAATTATTTATTTATTTTAAACACAGGAGGGAAAAGAGGTCTCTCAACAACCATCTTAGTCTGTGAGAAACGGCCAGACTCTTCACAGACCAGTCATGGAGTTTAGTTGAAAAGGTGAAAAGATGCCTAATTTATACCAGTGGGGTTACTTTAATGTAAAAAGTTTTACATTTTCTGCTTGCTCTAGAATAAAATATTTTTTAAGATAACTCATTGGTTTGAAGAATTGGTCCAATAATTTCAACTTGAAGAGCGCGTTCAGAGTGCAGATCTCTGCCAGGCATGTGTGGGGACAGAATGTCTATATATAAGTAGATAGTTGTTACTGCTTTGTGCCACAACTCATTGTATGTAGGGTGAGAAGGGTTTTCCATGATGACTTTGATCTTGTCCCTCGTCTAGAGACCCGAGAAGATTAGGCAAATTAGTCTGCTGACGTATGAAACAGCAAGGCCGCTTTACACTTCATTTTTACAGTCGTGAAGCATCAGGCTATTTAAACTATTTTAACACCCGCTTGTTGACAGATTACTCACACTTTTTTACAGTGTTGGTCGAGCGAGCTGGACAATGAATGGAGTGAGGGAGTGAAAGTAGCAAGAACAAACGTTTTAACCACGAGAGGTTCTTCCTCACACAGCCATAATGGTGCAAAAAAATTTTTAGGCTGACAGACCCAGTAGTTTGCGAGATGTGCTGCAGACAGACACACAGACAGACACACAGACAGGCAATCTGACCAAACACATAATCTCCTAGTGAACCACAAGATAATAACCAGTGGTAAAAGATGCCCACCAGAAGTACTCTGACCAAATTATCAAGTTAAGATTGGCATACAATCCACATGTGAAAACAGTGATTTTGTCCAAACCTAAGCATTACCTGTGATATTCCCTCTGAAGACAGTCTTGCCTGGTTGAAGAAAATCCGTCCAAAGTGATCTCTGTCTGGAAAGACATCTGCCTGTCTGGGTAGATTGGCCCCTCCTGAATCCACTGAAGGAGTGAAGAACATCAAGATATTTTGAGCTCACACTAATTATTGTTAACGTCTGGCTGCTGGCTATATTACAGACATTTTATAATCCCTTATGTACTGATGTGCAGCCTGAGAACCTCAATTGGGGCCTTTTGGGATGCTTCAAGTCTGGGAAATCCCACAGGGCCCTTTGACTTTGCTACAACGACAGAGGAAATCTGGCTAGCCAAGTCTATGAATTCTAATAAATCATGACTCATGAACAACCTTTACTTTTAGTGAACTGGTTTTACAGAGCTGCTCTTATCTACTATTTTTGGCCCACCTTCAGCATATATTTCATATTTACACAATTCATTTCAGTTATCTAGAGGATCTGAGGTGGGAGAGAGAAGTCTGTCAAAAAAAGAATGCTGATATGATGAAATCGTATTTGCTGTTTGAATTTATCTTTTGCTTTCATTTTGCCTTTTTGTCCAACTTTACTAAAATAAAAATATAAACAACTTACCTAAGTATATGCATGGCAGAAAGTTTTGCTGGGCTACTTCTTGCGCTCGAAGGTGCTTCTTCACTGTAACTGGATAGTACGTTCCCCCTTTGACGGTGGCATCATTCGCAACGATGACACACTCGACCCTACAGAATTAAAGGCAATCATCAAAATATTAATCTAAGAGAGTGGTACACTTGAAACAGTCCTGTGAAAACTGGATATGAAATTAAACAAAAAGCCTAATTAGACAGCAACAAGGAGATCAAATGAACACCCTCTGTCACTGTCATAGAGTCCCAAATCCTAAATTCTGACATTTTTCTACAAGTTGTTAAAAAAATGAATCATTTGAGGCAGAAGTCTTTGGTATGAGATCTAGAAGATGTATTTTATAGTCTGCTTACTTCAAGCCAATATGCCAGATGTAGCTGACAAACAGGCCTTCTGCTCTGCCTCTTTATAAAGATGGTGAGAATGATCACAGCAGCTAATGATAATCTGTATGACATGGAAATCAGAAAACTGGCCTCGGGAAACGTGCTCATCAAAATATGAGTTTAATTTGTGATTGGCACCTTTGAGAAAATCACAACACTTAATAGCATATAATGGACAAATGTTAGCAATCAGTCAGTGACCCTGTCAGAATTATTCTGACCACTTTCAAAGACAGGTAATATGCTGCTTTATTTTCTTTCTTATCTCATTATCATTCTCCATGTCACTGACAATTTTTGGGGGGTTTGTATTTGCATCTACTGTACGCTCCCGATGGAGGATCAGTCTTTGAGCTGTTTGAAGATTTTGCTTTGTGATTGAAATTAATTAGATCTAAGTAGGCTCGTTCTCTGGATGAGATTTATTTTGTTTTTCAGACATATTTGTGTTGAAGAGCTGGGTAAATAAACTTTACTTGACTACTATGGCAAACGACCTGGTACAGTCAAATCAGAATTGTCCACAGCACTTACCCTGACACCCGCCCAATCCCAGTAATTATACCGCCTGCTGGGACTTCCTCTTTTCCATACAATTCATATGCTGCAAACTGGGAGAGTTCCAAAAATGGAGTCCTGAAGAAAAGACAAAATCAATAGAAGTTATGATCATAAAAGGTGATGGCTGCATTCTTCAGGGCAGCAAGTTGTAAGAAGATAACAGTGTGTTTGAATGCTATAATGTGTTTGAATTTGATTGAGTTATAAAAGAGGTGGAGGTGGATGTTATTACCCTGGATCCAGAAGTCTGTCTATACGCTCTCTCGGCAAGAGCTTCCCACGAGAAGTATGAAGTTTCCTCGCCTTTTCTCCTCCACCTGTATCAACACAAATAAACGGTGTTTACACACAATGTGGTAGCTGAGAGTTTTTAACTTTTACCCTTTCCAAATTGGTGGCCACTAAGCAGTTTAACTGGAACAGCAGGGGAGTTATGTGTGATGCTCAAAGGCACTTTGACAGTACTTTCGTCGACCAGAGTTTTCCAACAAGTCCGCCGATTTGAACAGGTGGCCTTCAAGATTTTAGGTTCATTCTTTTAAGTTAATTCCATTTGGGAAACTGGTGCTGTGCTGTGCAAACCCTGCTGAATTTAACTTCAAGTCACTTGTAAACATTGCTTAGGGTGTGTAATCCATCATGTGCAAACTCTTACCCAATTTAATCTTCTCTGTTCGGCTTTTTAATTCATCAACAAGAACTTGCATCCGCTCATAATTTTCCTGGAAAAAAAAAAAAAAGTATATGCACATTTGTTTTGTTGATCATTGAGCTACAATGGTTATGATAACAGTTTTTGGCAGACACAGCTCTACATTAAGATACTGAAGACATATTTAAGACTGGCTGCCAAAACATTCAGCTCCTTGATGAAGACCTAGGCAGGTTGGCAGGCAAGCCTCGAGGTCATGCATATGCAAAAGCCCTTGCATAAAATGAGGCCTTGAATCCTCAAGTCAACAAATCAGTGCAGTGATTTCCATGCAGCTGAGGCAGTGGGAGTCAAGACTGCACAGTGGGAACTATATCGTGTTTCCCTGTACAACAATTTGTAGTGACTAGCCATAAATCCAGTTCCTCACAGCACAGAGGAGACCCGCCCCCTTCTAAACCACTGAGCCTACACATTTTTCCACTCTCCACGGCTCTTTAGTATCAAACTTTCAAGTCTGTTTTAGCCGCATGGTTGATGCCATTAATTAGGGATGGGCAACTATATGCCATGCAGGGCAATGGCTTTCATTCCAGCTGAAACTGACAGCAGGTTATTTCACTGATTAGCTCACCTTGAACCACAGTAGAGGAGCTAATCAGTGAAATCACCTGGTGTAGTTTTTGGTTGGAAAGGAAACCTGCTGTTTCTTGGCCTTACATGGGACATGGTTGCCCATCCTTATTAAATTGCACTCATATGGCTAGCTGCAATGTTGTTACAAGACAATAGTTCCTACTGCTACTTAATTAACTACAAACAAACCATTTTCTGAGAAAATTAATTTAGTTATCCTTCAAAATTAGCAAATACTAATGCAAACTTCATGAGCTTGTCTGACAATCTGTTGCTCTTGTGATATGTACAAGAGCAACACCCTTCACTGACAGGCTTCCATTTTCAAACACTACTTTGCCAATCTTCCACAAAGAGTTTCATCGTGTTGACCAGAGCAGCAGTCTTCTTTTCTGACATTAATTTTCTTTCCATCAGAAAATTGGCCATTCTGTGATTACACAGCTAATAAAGCTGTAAAGGCTGAGGCTAGTTCTTGAGCCATTTCACAAACTAACAAGCTCCTCAATTTTGTCTAAATTGAATCTGGAAAGAGGAACTGAAAAAGTTCATAACCTTGCTACAGTCATATAAGGCGGATGATATTAATCTGTGATTATATGATGTGACAAAAATTTGGATTAATGGACATTTTAACAGCTCTCTCCCCAAGCTGGGAAAATAGAGAAACAAAACTCTCTGCTGTCATCAAGTGGCGGGAGTTGGTATTGCAGCCACTTTAAATGTAGAAAACAAATGTGGTTCATATTGTACCTGGGTGTTTCAATGTTTTGTTTTCATTTTGTTTCTGTAAATATGGGTTACGTTACAGTAAGTAACTAATGTTAATGAGATAAAAAATAAATCAAGTGCTTCAGCATTAAAATCTAACGCTTTGCTGAATGTCTCATTGTACAAATCACCAGTAAAGCTCATTTTCATTTTCTCTTGACATGTCCTGAAAGGTAACTGCTATTCTTTTGATTTTTCTGAATTCTAGGCTTCTGTTCATTTTAACCAACTTCTCTCTGTGGTAAAGTAGATATCCAATACGCCATGTTCACAGTTTATGACTAACTGATTGAATGTACTGAAAAGCATCATTGACAATCGGTGAGGTTATGATGACCATTACACTTGATGTATTTCATCTTGTCTGGCGTGTTCCTTCATCCTGGGACCCACAGCCCTGTTCTTTTTCACTCTAGCCATGTTATCACGAACTGATATACACCTGGGATGCAGAGTGAAATGATCAATGCAATAAGGTACTAAGTAGAGGACCAGGAATGTGAACCACCAATCTAAGGCAAGGCATTTGTCTGTTTGCTAACGAGGCCTCCCATTTTGAAAAAAACAAAATCTAAAGCAAATTCTGTGTCCAGCAGGTAACACAACCTAGTTAAACCTGCTAGCTTGACTCACAGTGAGCATACCATACCATAAGTTAGACAGGGGTAAGACCTTCACTGAGCAGCATGAACACCCCAAGGTTTGACCTCTCATAGAAAGTCCGCTAGCTAGCGTTAGCTTGTGTGCTGCTCGGGAACTAAATAACAAACAGGTTGTTTATTCAATATTAACTAACCTCTGTGTGTCTTACAGCTGTTAGGCAGGTGAGATGTGAGTACCTGTAAGGTCGCTAGACGTTAGCTAGCTGCAAGCAGAAATGTACATTTTAGCTAGCCACCGTTAGCTATGAACTAACTCACCTGATATTCTTGGGACTGGGTGTCCGGCTGAGAGCCGAGTGTGGCTACTTTATCAGCATAGTAAGGCCTTGTGCTGGCCAAGGGCAGATTTCTGCAGCGAAGCAGCCACGGTCGGACCTTCTGTAGGAGCATTTTGTTGCTCACATCCAGATAACTAAAAGACAAACTATTAGCTTGGCTAGCTAGCTAACTTAGCAAAGCTCTTCTTCTGTGGTTAATGGGAAAAGCAAAGTGGCATCAATGTCGCCATCTACTGTCAGCTAAAACACTCATATATTCATAAATATCTATCTATCTGTCTATCTGTCTATCTATCTATAATATCTCATGTTATATTATACATATATGTTATACATCATACATATTATGCATTTATTAATACATATTAATACATCCATGGCCACACTCAAGCAACAGCTGTTAATGAACCAGAAACCAGGTCTTACTTTTTCATGTTTCGGACCCCCAGGTTGACGTTCATGAAGCTGCGGACCTCCATTTTAAGTAATTTTGCCTCATGGACCCCAATGTGAAAAGAAATTTTGGTTTGTATTACTATATCTGCAGTGACTGCGCAACAAGGGGGTGAGTTCAAAACTATGCTAAAATAATACACTTTTGAAAACCCCTGCACTAGACAAATGAGAACGTTGTAAAGACTTTAAAAGACACATTTGAAGAGTTCAAACATTTTAGTGGACATTGAGTTTTTTATCTTCTTCATGATTTTCCCTTGTGAATATGAAATTCTGCCGTCAGTATAATTAATTAACAAAGTAAAGCCTCTATTTTTCCTCCATGCCCTGCTCACTAAATTCAATCACCACATTGTCCCTCAGGAGTGAAAAATCAAAATTAATGTGAACAGACATTTCTTCATGGATGCTAAGTGTATTGGCAATGCCAGAATAAATGGTGCTTCACACATATTGCATTGCTGAAATTAATATAGGCTAGCTGAATTTATTTAAAATAGTCAAGTGCAGGGTTGGATATATGACCAATTTAATACTGAGAGGCAAGATGTCAGGCAAGGGAAAGGAAATTATTCACCTCCACGTCGCCACCACGTGGATTTTAAGAGCATTACACCCTTAATATTGTGATATGTGTGGTGCGTGTGTGTGTGTGTGTGTGTGTGTGTGTGTGTATGTGAGAGAGAGAGAGAGAGAGAGAGAGAGAGAGAGATACTATTAACA
>OMLF01048051.1:0-13257 GCA_900302615.1 Holocentrus rufus | reverse complement strand
TTTTTATTTTTTCACATCCATCGATTCGCACAAACAAGCTATCAACACCACCACCAAAATGAACAACAGCACTATATTCCTGCCATCCAGCACCTCCTGTCATAATTATAGTTTGTTCTTATACGCTCAACTGCTTCCCAGCTTCTGTAATTCAGTGAATTCCTGGTTGAAACGGGATGTTTGTGCAGGACGCAACAAAAGTTCAAAAGTTCAGAAATGCTTTGTGTCAGCTGTCACAAATCCTAGATTGTTCAAAATGAAAAAAAATCAGCCATTAGGACCGTGGTGTTTTAGTAAAAGGAGAGCAGGTTTTCACCATTATACCATGTTGCCACTCTGAAAGTGGTGAAATGGCAGGTTTTATATAATGAGGTTTGGGGGTGTTAAAATGATTCTTGGTTGGAATTTTTATGCATGTGCATTAGTAAGCCATGAGGTAACCACTAATAATAAACCATTTTCCAGCAAGTACAGTAATTGGATTTTGAAATGGTGAAGTTTTTAACCTATTTATAAGCATATGTTAGCTAACAAGGTGGAAAAGTCATTTTTCATGTCACTGTGACGTTAAACCCTGTCTGCAGACCGTATTTCCTGAGGGGACCAACAAAGATTTTAAATGAATACTGCAATGTTTTGGGTAAAATACCTTTATTCTGACTTACCCAGACGAAGACAATATGTTGGATACCATTTCCGCCTCTGTACGTACATTCTGTTCCTGGTTGGTTTGGTCCCTATGGGTAGCATTTCATGTTAGCTTAGCATAAAGACTTGAAGTCTACAGGGGTCATTAGCCTAGCTCCGTCAAAGTGAAAAAAAAAAAAACTTACAGCAACTCTGAAGCTGTCTTATTTACACAGTCTATCATATGTATTTGAAATACACATCTTGGAATTTTTTAAAAAGTTAGATGGTAGGAACTATAACCGCTGAACCAATGTGTTTATCGGCTTTAGTTCCCACCATCTACCGTCTCCTAAAATTACTTTTTTTTTCTTTAAATCCAAGACATGCATTTCATTACTGTGTAATACACAATACATTGTGTAAATAAGACAGCTTGGGAGTTGTTGTAAGGTTAATTTTTCCATTTTGACAGAGCTAGGCTAATGACTCCTGTAGACTTCAAGTCTTTAAGCTATGCTAACATGAAATGCTACCCACAGGAACTGAACCAGTGGACTTACAGAGGCGAAAATGGTATCAAACATCTTGTCTCAGTCTGGGTAAGTTGGAAAAAGGGTATTTTGCCCCAAACGGAGTATTCCTTTAACTTAGGACACAATGTTTCCAGAATTCCCCTGTGTCCTCTAAATGCTGAAAATCAAGCACCGCTCTGATAACCATTCGACTACCTCCCTGACATCCCTGAATGATGCTCACTGCGGCATTTCTGTCCTGTTCCTTTGCCATTCTCCCTTTCTTTCAATCTATCTCTCCCATCCTTTCCCTCTTGGTTCTCTCCATTTTCACTTCCCTTGCCACTCCCATTGAGCAGGAGGGTGAAAGGCAGGGTTGATGGGCAGTATATCCGGAGCACCTGTCCACAGACACAAAGCAGGACCTGTGTGTTGAATTACAGCCCGACGCAGCTTGTCTCAGCTGAGGCTTTGCATGGCCACCGCTCTCGACACCTCAAGGACCTTCAGAGTTCAGAAATGAGAGGGGGGGCGAATGAGCCAGAACAGGTGAAGGAGGGAGGAAGTGGAATGGAGAGAGAGGCAGGCGAAGGAGGGGCACTGCCGGTGAAATGAGAAGAAGAGTTATGGCACAACTCGGGACAGAGGAAGAGGAAGAGAGCCACGAAAGGAGGAGGGGACGAAGACTCTCTGACCAATGGAAACCTGATAAACTTGTACGCCCATCTTTCAGCTGATCTGAATGGCCCTCAGCGCAGATAACCAGGCCACTGACTCACCTCGAGGATCATGGGACTCGCTTGCACAAAGCATGACCTCCTTTCTCCAGTAAACATTAAGTGGGTAGAACTGCAAAAAAAGGGGAGGTTAAGAACATCCTGTGAAGGACCCTCCTCTTCAATACACAAGCTACAAAAACACAGTAGAGCATGACAAATGATGCACTGTTTAATTTATTAAGCTGCCAGCCAGGAGTATTTGCAGAGATGTTTTGTTCCAGCCTGCTGCATGCGTTTTCTCTTTTCCACCAGCACCTCCCATAGAATCACAGCCTCAGAGTTAATTACTCCACTCGTACAAACACATCAAATAGGCTTCTGTCTCTGCCACAATAAATCACCAGAGACAGACCCGGTATTAAAACAAACCACTGGATGCCCTTCCCTCACTACAGTGGATCAAAGCTGAAGGTGCTTCTCAGTCAACACTGTAAAGGAGGAGGAGGAGGAGGAGAGGCCGGTATGTCTGTGTGTGTGTGTGTGTGTGTAAGACAGCCTTTTAGTTTCATTGTCTTCAAGGTGACTTCACAAAGTTTTCTTCTTTCACACACAGCAAGAGGGAGACGTTTAGCATAACGTACGCAAGTGTGCGTATGACTTTATCTGAGTGGGTAAATGAGCAAAGTGTGTGTGTGTGTGTGTGTGTTTGTGTGTGTGCGCGTGTGTGTGTGTGTGTGTGAGAGAGAGAGACTGTGCATGCTTGTGTGCCCGCTGTAAAGCAGGGGAGAAGAAGGCAGCCAGTGGATGCTGTTAAAAACTCCATTTCTGGTTTACTGCCGTGGGAGGGAGGCTTGGGACCGCTGGGGCGCCGAGGTAGAGCGAGTACATCGATAACCTGCCGTCTCACCCCGCTCACTCACTCACTCCCCTCCTTCATTTTCTGCCTTCCTCTGAACTTTTCCAACAGCGTTTTTATATTGCTTAGCTCATATCATATACACTGCTGATTTAGTTGAGTCAAGCGTCAATTCAGGTTGCATCCATAATATAATTCTGTGTGGGCTTTGAAGACATGTGTTGCATGTGTGTGTTTTGGCTCCTGTTCGTGCTGTAACATGTCACTGTGCCCCCATATTACCCCTGGAGCCCCCCAACAGATGCTCCGCTGGCTGTAAAACCAGCACAAGGTTAACCATAATAGCAGATAATGAGAGGAAGCGAATGAGAAACTGTTTGTGAGGTGAGTGTGTGTGTATGTGTGCGTGTGTGCATCTATTGCACTAACAGTCGCTTAACAGATATTCTATTTCACACACTTCAATAGTCTTGCATTTGATTTGTCAAAACATGACATGAATGACACTGGAAAAGGGGACTGGTTACGCACCAACGCAAACTCTATATAGAAGGTAAATGCCTTCTATATGCAGGAACCTATACCAACAATGATGAGTACTGCTGCAGATGGCATTTCTAGAATACATATATATGTGTATGTGTGTGTGTGTGTGTGCGTATGAAGCTCTGAAACTAGCAGGGGCTCCAGGCAAAAACGCCCGTGGTAATTAAGAGCTGCAGCCTGGGACCAGGGGAATCTCTCCGGTATGTAGTAGGAGAGGAAGAAATGGAGCGGTTTTTGATCAGAAAACAATCATGTACACAGCTTGAAGCAGAAGAAAATGCTGGCACCATGCAGCTAGCAGTCGAAGAAAATGATGACCAATGCAGAACACACTGCGGGAACAAAAAATATTAACAACTGATAAGGTAAAAAAGTCTCAGAGTGGCAGATGACCGGTTGGTTGAGGACAAAGTGTCTTCTTGAAGGCCTACGGACTTCCTTCCAATGGCTGTTAAAAGGTTTAACCAACCTTAGTGTTTCTTTTGAAAAACACAGAGCTAGATGTATCACAATGAAACTGCTTCCCAAAAAGACCAAAATGCCCCTAAAAATTAGATAAACGGGCCATAAGAATGCCCTCAGAAAAGAAAAAAAAATTCTTACCGTGGTGTGTTCAGTATGTGTGTGTGTGTGTGTGTGTATTATGAGTTGTTCCAGTGGTAGTGAGTGATGATAGGCTAGGCTACTCGTGCCTTACTGGGAATGGAACTCATCCAGAACCAAACACAAGGAGCACTCAACTAAAACCTTTTCCATTTACTTAATGGGAAATGAGCATGCGCAAGTGTGTGTGTGTGTTGCGGTGAGAGCACCAGTGCACACCGGCGACGAATATGTAATATGCAAGCATACACACAAAGACAGATACATGCACGCGTGTGGATCTAAGGTAAATGAACAAGTAACAAACTGTCAGCTGGCGCACGGCTCACGGTATCAGATCGTTTCACTCCGCTGTATTTCACACTTCCTGCATTGATAGCATACCGTCATATTCAGAGTAGCTTGCGAAGCGGGCCCCAGCTGCCTTTATCTAACCCAGCGAAAACGCAAGGCTTGCGATAGTGTTAGAACAGCAGTCAGAGGGGGTTGACGCTCTTATCGTCCTGGCAAGGGCTGAGCGTGGCTAACGGGCCACTGGACGTCAAGCTCCTCCCTGCCTCTCCAGGTCATTTATTAAAGCAGGCTCCATCTGATATCTGGCCGAGGAGTGGACAGCCGGCCCGTGGGCCCATCCATCCCCACATCAGCAGACACATCCCCGATTCCCATTATGATAACATGCACGGCTCCCAATGCCTATGGCGGCGCACGCCATCAGTAATAATACACAAACAATCATTCACAGGACATGCACAATAACTCTTACTGTACACCTTAAAGTAACAAACCATAACCATTTTTTACAGAAATAACTTTCTGTTTGCTGCCATCACTGACTGATACAACAGAACGATTCGACCTGTAGTCATTTCAAAGTTTCTACCCAATTGGTCAGAATATAAGACGACCGCGATTATAAGCTGACTCCCTTCTCCCCTTTTTCAGCACTTGTTTTTGGACAAACACTTCCAGAAGTTTAAATCATTTTACACAGAAAAATCCCTCTCAGTGTTTAACTGTAGAAACTGACCTCTGTGTTTGTGGATCTCTGTATTTCTATTAAATTCATTAGTGATTTTGTGTCTCTGTGATCTGGTACTCATAAACAGCTGGGTAAACACAGGTGTAACTAATGACATTAATGAAGGTTCTGTTCCATTTAGGTGTAACAGAGCCAGGGTCCTGCTGTTGTTCCTGCTGGCTCACTGGAAAGACTCTGCTACACTTAAATGGAACTGAATCCTGATTAATGTCATTAGTAACACCTGTGTTTACCCACTATTCATTCCAAAATGGCTGCTGTGAAAACGGTCTATTTCACTGGTGTTGGTATCAACTCCCAAAATTCTGGTATTTTGACATCCCTAATCTATTGGTAACATTACTGTAGACACTTTTGTCAATATAATATCATTGTCAAGTATTTGCTTATGATCACTGACTGTGATAGATGTACAGTTATAACACACTGTTTTATAAAACACAGTTGATGTATTTGTATAATGTAGACATTATGTATGTATAGAGCTGGTCACTCTTAGATTTTGATTTCAATTCTGGCATTGTGTTACTTGCTTGTTTGTATGGGTGCAGCTGCTGTCAGTCCACTGACATCCAAATACTGACAATCCTGTTGTGAAGTAATCACTGGGAATTGCAGTGTGAAACACCACAGCCATGACCACTCATCACTAAAGATCAAAATAAGAGTCTTAGATTATCACTTTAAAGGTGTTCTATGCAATTTTAACTGAATGACCACTAGATGATATCGAGAGCAGCAACAACTTTGTATGTAAACTCTTCACAAACTCAGACTCTGAGTGTGGCCTTTTCGGCTCAGTGCTACCAATTCCCTCGGTAGTTGCTCTCACTCGCTTCATGGATTCTGCCATTGTGAATTTTCAAGAATGGGAGGGGGGGGTGCTTCTTTTAAACAGCTGGGAAGGAGCTTGAGTCTGGCTCAGATTTTGTCTGCAAACATTGAGGAGGAGGCGAAAAGGGCTGAAAACCACAACTTGGCTCGTCAGGAATGTTGATAGGTTCTGAAACTGCATACTGTAGGTTTCAATAAGAAAACACTCCTATATATTAAAACACATGATGTTGAAGAGTGTCAATTTCTTGTAACACTACTTGTCAGAATATGTCCACATGCATATGTCTAGCAACAAGCTGTACCAGCCAGTAATATTTTAGTCTGCTAATACAGCGATTCCATAAATATTTCATTGGTCAGTTATAAAGCGTTCTTCTTTTAAAGTGTCATGATTCTGTGGGAGGTTGGCCTGCGAGTGGCTATCAGATGAAGTTTTACATGCTGTCTCTGATGGCTGAATGTGATTTGTTTTGATCCCTCTCTGTCTCTATGGGTGACAGATAACTGGTGTCAGCCACTCCTGACTACATCGCCACCACAGACAGATTACCTGCTACAGCCCGGTATGATGTGCATCACGATCCACACGTGAAAAATAAAAGCGCAAGTGACAGGAAACGCAATGACCTGCTGAATGAAATGTGTGTACACAAACACTCACTGTGCCCTCAAGACAAACACATGGGAGTCCGAAGATGACAAAGACAAAAGATGACATGAAAATAGGAATCCATAGTATTGAATGTGTCTGAGCTATACTGTGGTTTACTGACCTGCCTGGACAGGGACAGGGCTCTCCAGAAGGAAGACAGTCTGTTTCCAGTGGGTCGTGGTGACCTGAGGTCCCGTGGAGAACATCACCTGGTGTTCAAAACATCAACACCTCATCAGTATCAACAAATCCACAGCCATTACTGTTCCTACAGTATGAAGACCTTGGATCCATTTAAAGAATGCGCCTGGGAGAATGTTCCAATTTTAAGAACACTATCTTATTCTTCATTAACCAAAGTACTTCCAGGACATCCAGCTGTTTTTGTGTTGCTGCTTTGCTCTTGGGGGAAAGAAAAACACACTTTTAGAAACGGTTAGTGCAAGTGGATAGATCATAGTGCTGACACTGCAATAGTTTCAGGTTCGGTTTTCTAGTCAAGGTACTTTTTAAATATTTGTGCCAACCAAATAACATATCTATGGGGAACCAAGTAATTTCTCTAAATATACATTCATGTTATTCAGTGTTGAAAGCAAGACTAGGAAAGGCGAGTAAGAGAAGACGAATAAAAATGTAACACAGTAATAAAACTGAAAGAATATGCATCTTGATTGTCTATGGACTCACTCCGGCAGAAGTGTCATTATTCTCAAAAACTACAAGACTTGACCATGAAAACCTACTGGATGTCCTGGAGGAGACTTGTTTAGTGATTAACATAAAGCCTCTAAAAACCCTGGAACCACTCCATAACTTGGCTATTCTTACAGTTCTACTGTCAAAACCTCGTGCACCACATCTATAGAAGATTATTAATTAGACCGACCATTCCACATTGCATTTACAGCCTTAGTTCCCATTAAAGGTGTAATTTAGTGTCCCATCCATTCCATGATGCTTGAGTCTCAGGTACAAAAGGAAGTGCAATTAAAAGGCATATCTATGTGTTGCTCAAAGAGCTTGGCATTGCCTGTTCCAACTGGCCAGCTCTGCTGGGTAAGTGCTTATATCAGCAGTCAGCTAGGACGCCTGTCGATTGCCAGCAAATGCCTCAGGGAGGAGGAACACGCTAAAGCGTGAACGTAATTGAGTTTCCGTTAAATGGCTTGGCTGTTGCCGCCACTGCTTACCTTGTTGCTGCAGCCTTTGTCAAAGAAAATGTCAAAGAAGCCGACAATTGCCTGGAATGAAATATGAGGAGCATGTTAGAATGTGACAGCACAATAAACCCCCAGATTTGTTTGACTATACTGCAACTCTGACATGCAGACCTGGAAAGCAGCAGGAAGCAGAATGTAGCTGAGGGTTACATGTGGAAAATAAGCACAGTGGCCTAATATGGTACAGCCAGGAATTTACTCTTAAAAATGAGTGTGTGTGCACGCGTGCATGTGATTTAATGAACTACATTGTTGACCAACTTCAAGGTAAGGTGACTATGAATTGAAGAGTTGTAGTGTGTTGGTACTACAGGGTTTCTGCAGCTTGAAGCAAGTTAGATTTAAGACTTTTTAAGACATTTTAATGCCACTCAGAATGAAATTTAAGACCAATTTTGCAATAACAAAAATTGTGAAAGGGGCTTATGTTCATTGCCTTGAACTGGTGTCACCCATGACACAAAATGTGGGTTGTAGAGGCAATTTTCATTAAAGTCCCCATGAAATGAGGTCACATGACTTCTGCCTCCTGTAAAACATAATATCTTTAATGATGACCTCATCCTGACCTAGTGAGTGTAGATAAACATTTCAACAAATAAAACCTAACCTAAATTGTCCCACCAAACACCAGACCTCATTTAGACGTTATTTTTTGGGCTAAATCTGGTCAGTCCATCATAGCTTTAATTTAGCCCAAAAATAGTTGTTGAAAATTGGGCTATGTTTAGTCCATCTGATTTGGCCCATATTTAGCCCAGAAACAGTCGTTGAAAATTGGGCTGTGTTTAGTCCATCTCATATGGTCCAAATTTAGCCCAAAAAGAGTTGTTGAAAATTGGGCTGTGTTTAGTCCATCTGATATGGTCCAGATTTAGCCCAAAAATAGTCGTTGAGAGGCAGACCGTGTTTAGTCCGTCTGATATGCTCCAGATTTAGCCCAAAAATAGTCATTGAGAAGCAGACCAAATCCAAATCTCCGGACTTCACCGCACTTGAGGACTCGTGGACTTTGCGGGCGCGTTCATGGGAAGTCCGGGAGTGCTGAGGGCTGTCCAAATCCACAGTTGATCCAGTCCACAAGGGGCCTCAAGCGGACTTTCTGCAGACTTCCAGAGAGTCTGCTTGGGGTGCAGACTTTAGCAGACTTCACTAGTTTGATTACCCACAATTCATTGCAATGCGTATGTGACTTTTTTATTTTTATTTTATTATAGCAGCCTAGCCTATAAAAGCTGTGCAGTCTGAAGGCAAAGCCATGCGCTAAAAAAAATGGCTGAAAAAGGACGTAAGTCTTATTAGTCTGGTTCCATAAATAAACATTTCCGTTTTTGAATGTATATAGCTTATATGTATGAATGTTGATTTGTTCACTCACAAATAAGCCTATAAATGTAGGTCTCTCAAATGTTCTCACGGAAATGAGTGAAACGGACTCCAAGTCTGTCTATTAGCTTCAGTCATAATGCTGCAGACTCCCGGTGAAGATGTCACATTGCGTACGCCTGAAGTCCGCGAGGGCACAGTCTACGAGGGTGGAGATTTGGATTCAGCCTTATACTTCCCTCTGCTCTCGAGAATCTTGGTTTAAAGTAGCATTTAGGCTAATGTTAATGCTGACTAGCTAGCGACAGTGGATCTGCTGCTCTGAGTGTCACAGCAATCAATTTAAGTGTTGTTGGTTCTACTGTCCTGGTCTGAGTGATGTGAATGCGAGAGGTGTTCTCACATTAACATCACATAAAATCGCATTAAATTGATCAAAAATCTGTTAACTACCAATTATTTTCTGAGATTTTACAATGTAACATCATAACAAAACCAATTCCCAAAATCTTACTTTTCATGTCTGTAACATTTTAAAGACTTCTGAAAGATTGATTTCAGATATTTTAATGCCAATTAATGCCTTATTTTTAGATCAATGAATTAATGCCTTTTAAGACTTTTTAAGTATCCGTGGGCAGCCTTTACTATAAATCCCTTCCACAGCTGTTAATACAAACCTCCTTCCTGTCAAAAACAACTTGGTTTCTCATTTGGGCTGAGTCAACACAAAGTCCCATGTGCTACCTTTCCCCCTGTTCCCCTCATCGGGGACACTTGTCACCAGACAAAAGAAATAAATTATGGGGCAGCCACTGACAAGACTGGGGCAATTTTGCTGACATACTAAAGCAGCTTGGTACACTAAATTAGCTAAGGTGGCTTTTTGGGTGATGGGGTTGATATTGCAGTAGTGTGAAATATACTCAGAGAGGAGGAATTGCCCGAGGACAATAAGCACCAAAGTGGTTTTGTTCCACTCAAATGTGTGTGTTCTTCATAATAATGCCAACCTGCATTGAAAAACAAAAACTTGGCGATGTCTCCATGATACTACATATGAATCACTTATGATGTTAATGTTAAGGACTTATCCTACGCTTATCCTAAATGAACTTCACATAAACAGGTCAACTAAACATGACGAAGCTAACTGGATTCAAGCTTGATGAAGGTTGCAGGTTAAAAGTTGAAGGTTGTGTGATAGGATGTGAATAGTGGATTAAAGACAAATGACAGACTTATTTTGCTTCACATTGGATAGGTAATACATTTGGAGCACATGTGTTAACAGTCACTCCTAAAAATGTTTTCTGGTAAGGACTGGTTAAGCTATAAACACATGAGTGAAAACCAATTCACACACCTAAACAAACTGAAAGAAAATCCAGGGCCAGAGTGCCTGGAGGTGACCGTTGCCAGATATGTGAGGTAAAAACCACCCCCAGGCTTCTTTTCCTCCCATTTCTCCCCCACTGGAGGAAGAGAGGCACTCTATCAATCTCAGGAGCGCACTTGTAGTGGCAATGATGCAGAACTAATAGCTTTTAATCCTGACGCAGCTGACAACTTGGAGGCCGGCTCTCGCAGACAAAGAGGAGCAGAATCAATGCAAGGGAGGGAAAAGAGGAAAACAGAGGGAGAGAAGACAGGAGGAGAGGGAGAGGTAGAATGGAAAAATAAAAAAGGAAGGAACAGAGTTAGAGAAAGGGAGAGAGAGAGAATGTGCTGATGTAAAAGCCAGGGAGGTTTTCCTATTTACTGTTTTTTTTTTATTGGTTTGTGCCCATCTGTTCACAGTTACTGTAACAGTTTCTCACAAACAACAAATCGTTGTAACTGGGAACATGTTTAGAATGATAATTTTTCTTATAATGCACATGGATCTACACACTACGGTATACACGTACACACACAAAGCTCCATACTTAATAATCATGACGCCGTCATCGACCTCATGTTTAACACACTCCACGCACCAAGCCTCCAATCAGCCTTTATCTACTCAGACAGACAGGGGCGGCACCGCTAGCTCAGAGCTAAACTGTGAGAAAAAGGACCCAAAGTGGATAAAAGAGCATGTCAGCCCAATGCAATTATGGCTTTTAATGAACGCTACAGGACGCTCGGTGCTGAGGTAATTAGGAAATTAGCCGTAATTACTCGTCAGGCTGAGCGGATTCACCTCTCTCAGCCGGAGAGGCAGAGATCATCCTCATCGTGCCACGCTGATGACAATGCCTCGTAAGCGAGATTGATTGTCACTTTTGCGTTGTGTCGCTTTCGCGCCGCGCTGAGACAGGCAATTAAAACTCAGGCCACAAAGTGAAACTTACACACGAAACCAATGCCAAACTTCAGTGCTTCACGGCCCCGTTAAAATCACACAATCTAAATCCCAAGCCAAAAAGGAATGCCTTATACATAAAATATCAGACAGGAAAATCTTCACACTAGCAATAGAGAAACTGATGACTCACCCCTGATTTGGACCATCAAATGGGAGGGATTTAATACTTGTGATTTAAATTGGGCAGGGTGATGAGTTCTTCAACCCTCTGGGGCCCCTTATGGACCTAATAATAGCTTTTATGACCCCTAATATAACACTAAAGCAGGATTCAGATATTCACTCCAAATGGGGACTGCAAAAAGATTATTCATCAGTAAAAGGAATCTGTTAATGGTCAGCTGAAAATATCTTCATTCAAGAGATTAAGGGAAAAACATTAAAGTGAGGCAAGATACATCAAATGTAGAAATTCCTTTGGTGAACGCAGACAGTGTCAATACTTCCGACTAAAAATTCTAAGGGCCCTATTCTCATGGGTGCGACTGTGGCATGCAGCAGCATGACAAATTGGTATTTTTGGGTAACCTGCCCATTCATGTGGTATTTTCATGCCTGTGCTTGCCCTTACTGATCCATGTAAACTTTTACTTGGATTTCTGAATGGATCTTTATGTGTCCACATGTGCAAGGAAAGAAAAGAGGATAAAGAAGTTGACACAATGAACGCACTGAACAAAGCTCGGGAGGATAAAAATTTCACCGTCTGTTCAAACAGGTCTTTTATGTCAACAATACCACAGATGGGGCGTCAAATGCAAAAACCCAAATCACCATGGTGATTCGAGTTAGATGCCGGAGTGCTGTGACAATCACTAGTCGTGTCATTTGTCCTTTCCAGTTTGCAGACTGGACTGGATTCTAACACAAGATTCTAAATATGTAAAAGCAAATTCCACCATCCTGGCTGTGTGGCTGTGTGCGTTTATTCTCACAATGGGACATCTTGAACCATGTGGTCAATGAAGGGGAAACAGAGAGAAACAGGAAATACAAAGGAAATGGTCCCTCAATCTCTTCCACAATCTTCAAAGACTCTATAGATAAGTCGGGAATTCAGCCTGTAAAAATTTGAGGAGAGGAAGCGGTCATCTCCCACTGGAAAAACTCTCTGTACTGGAAAAGCATTCGACCAATCACAACACAGTGCTCACGAAATTGTTTTCCCCTTCGAAACAATCAAGACAGTTAGCTTGCATGGATGATACGCTGATGAAACCAGTGAAAAAAGACACCGAAAGATGTAAGAGATGTCTGTGCGGTGAGGAGGAACCTCGCTTGTCACAGAATTAATATTGCAAAATTCCGAAAGAGCTGAATCAAAAGTATTTCTTTGAATGTCCATTTCTGCTCAGCAGCTAGCTAGCTAGGCTTCAACTATTTACTATTGGATATTTACTTTCCAGTAGTAACTATCTTAGTATTATCGTTGTCTTAGTACTTAGTACTTAGTTTAATCTAATCTTGAATCTAATCTAATCTAATCTACAGAAGTGAAGAAATGACCGGATAGCCGATCATTTTCAGCGCTTCCTAAGTACAGGCTTTTAGGCAGAAACATTTGGAAATTGCGTGAGCCAACATGTCTGGCTTGAGAAACTACTAAGGAAATGAAAGGGTAAGCTTAAAACACATGTGCACAAGCAAACACGACGACATGTGCACAAGCAAACACACACATATACACACACCAAAAAACAGGACAAATCAAATGAGTGCTTTTTATTTTCATCAGCGTTTAGCCTTGGGCCCCGGCTCTGTCTGTGATAAGTGATGACAGTGGGCTTCCTGACGGCCCACGGAGGAGGCTTCGCAACACTGCAGCTCTCCGGCCCTCCTTCTCTGGGAAGAGCAGGGGGGGGAAAATTAATAATTATCATCATGGATAACACCAACAGGGAGCAATTCATCATCGCTCCCCTTTCGCCCGGCTGTGTGTCAGCGTGCTGCGTGGCTTGGCC
>OMLF01048050.1:0-14398 GCA_900302615.1 Holocentrus rufus | reverse complement strand
GAGGGGGGGTGGGGGGAGTGGGAGGAGGTGGTTCTGGGGAGTGTTCGGCGCACAGATAACCTGCGAGCGCGAGTGAAAGTTGATGGCTTATTTCCTCTCTCTATCCCCGCTGCCCAGTGGGCTTCTGAATGCAATGGTCTGTGCTCTCTCTCTCTCTTTCTCTCTCTCTCTCTCTCTCTCTCTTTCCCCCCCTGCGAACATCTGTCTTTGGGGCTCAGCGCAGAAATCATCTCCCGGAGCCCCCGACATCAGGCCGCTTCCAAACTTTACATGTTGGTGATTTTTCCTCAACCAGTTGGTCTCTGTCAAAGGCGAGAAAATGATGGCCTTCAAGGGGGTGAGGATTAGTCCGTGGTGAACCGAATTCTGTAGCGAGTCTTAGCAATATATCAGCGAGTGCACCTGGCAGACACATGTAGCCTCGAGTTTTTTCCCTCTATTTAAAGTGAATGCCACGTCCCCGTTGAGTCTATTTTATCAGCATCTGTCCGTATAGACTGTGTATGGCATGCCGAGGTTGGATTTTTACCAGGGAGCCGCTGAGGACTGTGTTAACCAATTTGTTTGTCGTCCCGTGAACCTTATAACACACACCGGCGTCCAAGACAATTAGGCCAATTTTCATAATCATTATTCACCGGTCCTCGGGGAGAGGTTAGATACTGTAAGCCTATGGCAGCAGCAGTGTAATGTGATTTGTCTGGGATCCACGAGGTAATTCTTCTATTTACAGATAGCTCTGAGGATCATTAAGCTGTGAAAATCTCCCTTCACCGGGAACCCATCAACACTATGTCATTTCTATCTGTAAAATTAAAAGCCGAAGTCCAGTTCAGGCTAATGCCCCGACCACTTAAATGTCCATTATAGTCTTTCAGTGTCATTACTTTTTAGGGAGCCGGCTCTCAAATGCTAGTTTGAAAAGAGGCTGAACATACGAGTTGGACATTTTCATTCTCGAATGGGAAAAACTTTATTGAAATGTATGTGGCTTCGATTTCTGGTATCAGGTGTCTCAAACAACTTTATTCAGACCAAAGCAATATTGGACTTCAATAGAACACTTTCCAGGACACATTTCCATATGAGGTCACGATTAGAAAGGCAGCCAACTTCAACAGGGCCAGATATTCAAAAGCCCCACTGTCCTTCAGGTTTTTTTTCTTTCTTTTTTTTTCCCTCCTCCATCCTCATTTACTGATAATTGTTTACAGGCCAAATTACTTTCATGAAAACAAAGAACAACACGGGACAGAGAATGGAATTGGGATGTGATCCTTCACTACACACACACACACACACACACACCGCCCTGCCACAGCACAATGCCAAAAACTTTGAATTAGCATGGATGAGGTTAGCTAGGTGGCTAATGAAGCATTAAAATGTGTAACTGGAGCTGGTGAGCCAATCATGAAATAGCCCCGAGTTTAAAATGAAATAATCTGTTTTTAATTTGTCTTATTCTGTTTTTAATTTGTCTTACTCTATTACATTTTTTTATTTTTTTTTATTCTGAGTGGTAGACAGGTTTGTAAAGCTGAACCAGTCGCTACACCACCTAGCTAGATGTGAATCTCTACTCACTTTTCTTGAATTTACAAGTAAAAAATATAACAATTACAAAAAAAAATATTATTATAATTATACTTATATGATGAGCTACAATGCAGTCTGTCTTTCTGTATTGGGGTTAATTTACCAATGACCTTTTTCTCTCAACATAATAAAGTATTTAGATTGAAAAACATGTGCTTTGCTGTTTTTTCTCTGGGGTTTTTGCATTGAAGTCCACAACTTTTTAAATTTCACTGTCCCTTCTGCAAAGTGGTGTGCCGGCGCTGCCAAATCAGCTTGTCTTTATGACAAGGATGCTTGTCCAAAAAAAAAAAAAAAAAATTACAAACATTAAGGAGCAGTGTCATATAATGATGCAGCAAGAATAGACTGCCAACCCCCATTATTTATTTCCTCTATCATAAATTGGAATCAGGTGTGAGGAGAGGTGTTGTGGAGGTCAGCGCTTCCACACCTGATTCCAATTTATGATTTTAGGTTCAAGGAATAAATTATGGGGGCTGGCACTCAACGTCCAGGCTACTGACAAAGACAAAATGTTGAAATGCGTCAAGCCTGTATCCTGTTTTTAATCCTTGTGTCTTCATCAATAAAAAAAGAGCAAGAATGAGTTCACTGTCCCATTCTTCCGTCATCTGCTGAGTGTGTGCATGTGTGTGTGTTTGTGTGTGTGTGAGAGACGGACTGTGAAGTGTCGCGGGGAGCCGAGTGTGTCCTGTTCGGTTGCTTGTAGCTGAAGTCTACAACACAGCGAGCATGGCAAATGCTGGAAATTAGACGCCCAAAGTGTGGCCGCAGCGCGATGAACAGCCCGGCTTGTTGCTATGCTACTACAAGCTTCAGCTGCAGGCAAACCGCGGCCATGAAGGGACTCGACTGACCCTAATTGGCTTCTCCCTGAGCCTCAGTGTGTCATGTCACAACTTCTCAGTCACTAACACACACGTCGTGCAGTGGTGTGTACAGCTCAGGTGTAACTCCAGTAACAGGACAGTGCGGTATGAGCAGTTTATATTTTATTCATCCTAATCTGGGGCTGGTAATTTCAATCAATTCGGGGGTTTGCACAGGTAATATAAGTAAGATAATATAAGAACCAGTAGGGGAGACATTAAGAAATCAGAAGAATATTTTTAAGGAGCTGACATTCATAAAATTGTATCGATTCATAACCCTAATGGTAATGTTATATAATGCTATCTATGTGGAAACTGGGCAATTTGCAGCTGTATCACTTTGCATCAATCATTCATGTTGAATGACCAGTCAGCCACAATGAGCTCTTGTAGGCAGGAGGAGGTGGATCAGTGCTGCCGAAGGGCCCATGAGCAAGGAACAGAGCACAACAACAACAGTCTTAAGGTTTTGGGGAATGAGCACAGACTTCAAAAGGCAGATTTTATGTTTGTGGACAGGAATTATGGGAAGACTTTGTTCCTCTGCCACAAAAGGACAAACTGGATGCATCATTGTCACCTATTTGAAAAAGTTAGCTAACAGTTTAGGCTAGTCCAGCCACTTTACATTGAAAGATTAGAGTTAAAAATGAAATTTCATATGTTTTTCTAAAGTGTCATTATGATATCCATGTGTATGATGGGCTAAAACTCCAAAACGGATACATTTGGAGACTTTCTTCATATTTTGCAATTGAGAAAGTATAAATCATCTTGTATCAATTGTCTCAAAACAGATCTCAAATCTGTCACATTGTAAACCAAAATAATAATCCACAGACTCAGGCTGCATTTTAGATACACACAGCTACAGTACAGACAGATTAGCTCGTGCTACATGGAAAATAATCTTTGGACAACCTGTGTGAAATACTCAGAGGTAGTTACTGAACCTGCTGTCAACATATTTACATCATCCTTTACTGCTTTTCTTTCAGATTTCAGCAAGTAAGTAAATAATAAATTCACTTTGCACTGCTGGTTTGCCGATGATGTTTTCACTCTGTTAGACGTGATATGCTCCACTGTCTCTGCTGTTGTTCGCCATCATCAAGCAACAGTGCAGATGAATGCTTACGTCCATCCTCACTATCCATCTCTCTTTCCAAACTCTTTCCAAGTCAAACCGCTGCCTCCTTCCAGTCACGTCTGCAAGGCGGGGGAACGTATATATCTCACTTTTCATGACCTGACCATTTATTTGCATTTTAAGACGTCTTGCTCATTTCACAAATTTTCCAGAGACGAGGCTCAACCATGGGATTAAGGGAAGGGCCTGAGGTCATGGGAGCTGATTTGAGGGGAAATAGTTCCATGTTGCCACTGGCTAGACAGCGCCCTAGGCGGCTGCCTATATTGGCTATACTGACAGTCACTGATGTCACTGCAGCAGGTATAGGTGTTTGAAGTAGGATTTCCAGACCAGGTTTTCAAAGTAAATGTTGACTATTCAGCAAATCATATGAATTAATGGGAAAAAGTTACAATACTTAGCAAATACTGAACCTCATGCTGTTTGGTCAAATTAAGTCATTTTATCAAATTAGGGATGCACAATGCAAATTAATGCAAACAACTGGGTAAAAACTCAAAACTAACCATAAGCTGCAAAACGTAACACAACCAGACTGTGAAACAATAAGTTGAGAGATCCAACTCTGCAGCTCACACAGGCAACTCTTTACTCTTTGACATTTGATCTACAAGATGTGATTTAAAGAGAGCACACTTCCATGCTCCACACTTGGCCTGAAAGCATTTTTCATGTGTCTCCTACAATTGTATTTACTGCCATCAGAGTCTGCATCACTTTCTACCCTCCCTCCCCTCTATCCTTTTTAACTGCACACATTTTCACTGTGACGGCATGGTGCCTGCACAAGTTCATGCCCAAATCATAATGTAAACCTGGCCATTTTGAGATGTACTCTGGCTGATTGGATTAAAATGCCAGCAAAAGCCAAAATAATCTTGGGAGCATCCAGACCTGCCAGTGTGTCCTGGCATGATCAGATGATCAAATCACACTGAAATAACGAGTGTAACCACATCCACACAGTTGCTTCAGTGCTCTGCAGCTGTGGCTGCATTCAACTCATTAACAGAAAAAAAAAAAAAGTATCAGATCTGCATTACAGATCCCCATAGAAAAAAAAAAACCCTCCACAAAGGCCTGTCACAGAGTTGGTTTAAAGAATTTAAACTTTGAAAATCAATCAGATAACATTCAGATTGAAGCGGAGCTTTTTGTATGATCCACATTCTAAGACATCAACATTAATCTTAAAAGCAATCCTAAGAAAGAAGAAGACAGTTGTGACCACAAAAATGGGTAAAACATGACACAATGTAGGCACTCAAGTGAATAAGGAACAATTTGAAAGCCTTGCTGCCACATTTTACACATTTTTGTGGTCACAATTTCCCTCTTCCTTCTTAAGATTGTTGGATTCCTGTGCAGGTTTTACATAGTTTGTTGTGCAACAATTGTGCTTAGCCTTGATCTTAAGTTGAATATTTTTTTCTTTAGTTGCATTCCCTCTCCAGAACGCTGGTGGCCTGGTGGACACCAGAAGGACTTTTGCTAGACCCTTTTCTTATTTATTCATTAATTTATTTTCAGTCTTGCAATCTTCAATCTAGCTAGAGAATCCCGAGGCGTAATGATTGAAATGCAGGATATTTTGATTGCATTCTGCTGTAATCTGGCACACTTCCTATGGAAACTGTCTTATTGGATTTCTGAAGGACATTGACAGCTGCATGTCAAAATGTTCCCCCTTTTACAAAGACGGTGAGAAATGTGGCTGGCAGTCAGTCAGCAGCTTGAGCGCGCTATCAAATTCTCTGGTCCAATGCCTCTCCAGAAGGGTATTGACGCGATGCCTGAGTGTTATCTTACACTAAAGAGCCTCTGTGTGTGTGTTTTACACTGGCTTGATAGAGGATGTGTGCAGAACTGGTGGCGAAAAGACGAGTTCTAACACTGAATGCTCAAAATTATAGGAACAAATCAATCAATTTGGAATCCAGATAGCAAACAACGCCGTCCAGGTTTGCTAAAAATGATGGTAATGACTTCTACCGTGGACGAGAAAAGAACGCAGACCCCGTTGTGAATATTGAAATCATTCACAGTAAACCTCCTAACAGTGTAAACACATATTTCTCTTTAGATCTTTTCACATGGGGAGAATGAGATTAAAATCATGCATCATGTAGGCCTACTGTGCTTTAGATGGTGCAACCGAGTACAAACAACTGATTTGGACGGTAAACTGGCTCTGCACAAAACACAAGACTGTAACATCTCGCACAAGCATGCAAATTTCTTGCCTACACATGTACACGCACATATGCACCCTATACATATAACAGAGATAAGATCTGTGCGAGCATTTGCCGGGACAGGTGCAATTCTGCCGAGGCCTCCGTGTCGTCTTGAGAAACCGTCGGCCCTCGTAGGTGCCAAGCCAGAATTTATTGCCGCGCGTGTTACCTTAAACGGATGGAGCTCTCTGTGCTTTCACTTGTGAGAGGCGAAATGAAAAGAGAAAAGCTGAAAGACCCACAGAGAGGCTGAATAAATTAGTCTCTGGTTCTAAATGAACAGGAGAGGCGAGGAAGAAGGAAACATGATTTAGTGTCTTTTCCCTCACCTCTTAGGGGCGGAGAAGCTGGGCGTAGCTATTACACTCTCTATCATGCTGAGTCCCCTTGGACAACGCGGGATGAGCTGCAGGGAGCTCCACTGCTCCTGTAACTGATCATCAAGGTGTCGTGTTAGACCTGCTCATGTATCAGAATTGGATAGCGATGATACAATCAGTTATTATTATTGTAGTACAAGCTTCAATGATCCTCTTAAATTATACTTTGTGAGGGAGCCGCACATACAGCCGGGGTTGAGCTATTTGTTTACACGCCCCTATAAATTAAACTTAACACCTATATAATCATGCAATCATCCAGTGGAATCAGTTTAATTTGTAACAGAGTTTTTTTCGATGGTTAAATCTGTTGATCTTTTGTTTGCAGCTTGCCTCGTTTGTGTCGCATAAGAAATTCTTGGTGTCAAGCTTGAGATTTGCTGCGTTGTGCAAATTAAATGGCAAAACATGCATGCACGTTCAGACAATGTGTGTGTGTGCAATATACATCTTTGCTGATTACTTGCCCGAGCTTTCATGATTTCATAGTCTATAAGTACTCATGGCTGCAGATTGTGCATGCAGCAACATTATGCATACAGTTAGCTGTAATGATTAGGCTGTGACTGTTTATCTTGTACTTGTGCAGCAAAATCAACCCCTGTGTGAATAACCTGATCTCTCTCTCTCTCTCAAAAAAAAAAAAAAAAATTGCAGACCTTGAAGATAGTGAATTGAAAATGAAGAAGGAAAAATCGAAGTGGAGTTTGTTTGCAACAGACTTGGTGTGAAGTGTAAAAGAGGACAAAAGCACGCATCAGCTTTGATGGTTGTGAAACCCTCCTGGCAGCCATGACACAGAATTTGAAATTCCTCAATTGCTTATGACTACTGTGACATGGTTATGTGAGAGCGCTGCAAGCCTGTCTGGCAAATAGTTGGTTCAGGTCCAGTGGAATAAAGTAAGTTGGCTTCTTTTTTTTTTTTTTTTTTTTTTTTTTTTTTGCTTTTCACTGGTGAGAGGCTGCGGGTTATTGGTGGCTGCAGCCTACAGTAAGATTTCCACTTTACTTCCCACAGAAGCAGCACAATGTCGTTGCACATAAGAGGGTGAAAACATGTGGCTGGGTGTTGTTGATGACAGAGCTGACTGCAACACTATAAGTGTCAAAGAATTTACATTTTTTCCTGTACATATTTATGCCGTTTCCTGACATTTTTTTTTCTCTCTTCCCGGGAAGCTATAGCCTTCGTATTTACAGCGAAGATGAAAGCGACTGTATGCAGTTTGTGCAGCAGGTCTGAAGCGGCTCAGAGACATACAGTCCATGTTGTGCTCGTGCTGTTCAACTTTGTGGAGTTTGGGTTGTCAGTTTGCTCTTCCCCACAGTCTGCCCTCCAGATGTGAGATAGCCATGTCACATTCCTGTCATCTAATCCCTCAGAGTTGATAAAGAGATCAATAGTAGCCCCAGCTGAAATTCGCTCCTGAACCTGGACCCAGGAATCTCTTATGGCAGACAGATGTTTCTGACTGCACGATAGAGAGGAAAAGTTCTTCATATACCAAACTAAGTCTTTTTTTGGTGCATTTTTTGGTGATGCACTGAGCCTCTTTTTGGTCTATGAAAAGGAAAAACCCTCACACTGCTCTTTGTGCTCCCAAATGTGATTTTCCACAATGAGCCCACAACATTTTGACCAAATCATTGGTATTATCCCATTTTCATAGGCCTGTTTTAATAGTCACCCGGCTCCAGCAAAATACTGCAGATGTGCACGAGCCTCCTTGTTGTGGTTCATCTATTTTTTAGGCACCACAGACTTGATAAATGGGGGTAATTGGCAGTTTGGGATTCGATAATAGCTGATGTTTACAGAATATGCAACTTTAAATGCAAATACACTCTGAAACACTTCAGCGATGTTAATGTTAAAAAAAAAAATATTGATGATGGTGTATTTTTCTTAGCCCTGAAGATAACTGGCCAAATGTAGATGACATCATTTGAGTTTGAATGCAAAATAAATAAATAAATAAAATATATAAAACCTCAAAACACACACACACACACAAACTGCATTTATATAGATATAGATATAGATATACGTAGATATATAGATATAGATATGTAGATATAGAGGTTGGTGCCTACATCAAAAAATTATTACAACACATTATCCCAGAAGAACCATTAGATATCATCATAAATTGATGATATCTAACTGTGTATCTGATAATATCTGTCTGAGAGAGGATTTTCCTTTGAACTTAAAAATAATGAAGTAATGTACAACACTTCACAGGTATTGTGCATAAACTGTTGACTCAAAATACACTGCAAGCCTCCAGTCTGTTTCTTTTTTTATCATTTATTTACAGTGCATTAAGCATGCAAAGAGTTAAGATGTTCTTTGCAGCAGCATGAAGAACCCGTTAGAACCGTTCCTGCCTGTGTGCGCAGTTATTTCAATTTGACCTGATGAATCAATTGCTACCGACCCCGTTCACCTCAAAGCAATAGCGGACTACTTTACCTGCTACCAGAGGGTTATAACATGAGGGAGCTGCTCAATTATTCATGGCATCATTAAATATCTACGCACATCACATATTGGCTTCATGAAAACTTTATATGTGGAACCTTGACACTATCTTTCAAGCCGCCGAAACCGACGCCGCAGAAGTGACAGTGTGTATTGTTGGCGTCTTGTGTTCGGCGCGCCCTGTCTCTGCTCAGCTGCTTACTAAAACATGAAAAACCCTGTATTCTGTCCACATTACACTTCTAATCAATAAATGCGCTGGAGGTGTGACTCGCGCTAATCATAGTGCTGCGGAGGCGTGGGGCCTGAGCCGGAGCTGATTACCCTGGGCTGCATGCGGCCGGGTTCGCGCACTGCCAAAGACATGAGAGGCGCGCCACTAATATCTCATTATCATGGATCTGCTGATTACTTTGCCAGAGTCCCAGCCTGCACCGGCCTTTCCTCCTCATTTGAATACATTTAAATACGGCGAGTGCAGGTTGAGGATGGCAAAGTGCTAATTTGATAGCCGAGGAGACGGGTTAAAGATGTTCCCACGAATCCTGGCGCTTTTTTTTCTTTTTTTACGACACCGGGCTCTCACTTATTTCCTGGTTCAGTAAAAAGGGATGAGGTGTGACCTATCACATAGCCTAACTCCCATCAGCCAGTGCTGTTTTAATCAGCAATGCCATCTCTCCAATCAGTTTGCATACAGAACCCTCGCCCTCACTGATGTTTGCAAATTGTTGCGCAAATATTTCCTCCACGGCATAACTTTGGTTGTGTTGAGAAATAATTGATTACTGATTACAGCTGACCCGTTTTGTGGGTGTAAGCTTTTTTTTGTGTGTGTTGTTTTGCTTATGATCTAGTGTTCCTCTGTTTACATCGGCAGCGAAAAGATGGGCAACATGGCACAGATGGTGCTTTATGCAGGATGATTCCTCAACAGACGTTATTTGAATGGTTATTCAATGTTAAATGCGATAAGTGCTTAGGGGGGAGCGCGTTAGAGGCGGAGAAAAGCAGGAGTTTGTTTCTCCTACATGTGCTTTGCATACTAATCGAGAAGAGGGCGCCGCGGATGTGCACGCATACATAAACACAAATGTGCACGCGCACGCCGGCATACACACATGCACTTACCCGCTGGGGCACAGGCACACGCATGCATGTATGCACGCCAACACACCTACGCCGCAAACACACACACACACACAAAACATGTATGTAGAAAATGAAATGGTCAAGGGTGATCTGATTGGGTTAGTGTCTGTTTTGTTCTCGTAAACGCGGCGAGGGATTTGAGCGTTCTTCTTTGGCTGAGTGAGCAACCACATTTAGCTTTATTAAATCTGTCCGTGCCCCCAGAGAATGGCTGAATTAGATTGTATGTGCTAATACACCATATGATATAGCGGGGCCACTAGGAAGGAGCTGTGTTATAGGTCATGGTGACAGAGGCGGCTTGTGTTTTCTGCAAGATGCATATCGTCGCTCTCTTTGAGGGGTCGTATGACCTTGGAGTCCGGGCGTTTTGTTTCCGCACGCAGTAATACTCAAGAGTGTGTTCTCTACTGTGACTCTGGTTACGTCAGTGATGCAATATAAGGTGCAGCCAAGCGCCATTGGCAACTCCAAGGTGTCCACGTGCAAAGAAATCTCAATCGCATCAAGTCATTTAGTCTCATATTCAGTATTAAAATCTTGTTTTTCTTCAAACAAGGTAAACAGTCTGCCAGTGGGATGAGATAATCCCACTTGTTTCCAGGGTTAATCAGCTTGATCAATCAGGCTTGATGCAGTGAGAAGTGTGTTTTTTCAGTTGTTTTCTAAAGCCAGGAAGTGTTTTGCGCGCTGCTTATGCGCCCCGAGCACCTCGTGTTTTTACAGAAACACCCTGAGCGTCCAAAGTCAGAATTTGTCCAACTCCAAGAAACGCTCAACATCACTCTTGTTATTTTCCCATTGTCCAATCAGGACAGCTGTGAGGCGGGCCTTCTGAGGTCACATCATGTTTACAACCTTTATAACCAACCATACACCATTGAGGACAGACTAGTCATCACAGTGTCAGATCACCTTGAGTTATATAATTTCACCAACTGAGATTATCATGGTGTGATGAGGAAACAACAGGCGTGGAGGCAGATGTTCTGCGCTCAAAATTTCAAGTAAGTTACCCATTATTATAACTTTTAAAGTCCAGTGACCGGAAGTCGGATGGCTGTGTGTTGCCTGGCAACAACATCTGTAATGACAAACATGTCTGGCTACGTCATTTTTTTTTCTACAAAACACATTCAGCTTTTTAAGAAAAGTCAGTGCATCATGCTTCATGTTTTAATCCACCCTTTCTGATCGGCTCCTTATTCTGCCTTGTTTGAACTTATTTAAACTTGTTCCCAGTTGTGATTATGAGTTGTTGTTTTTTTACAGATTTACATTATACACTTGTTTCACGCTTGTAAAAACAATTAGCCAAAGTTTTTCTAACTAGCTCCATATCCAATAACAAACCATAACATAACAACATAACAACAACAATAACCAACAACGTAACAACAACCAACCTTGTTATACTGGGATTAATGGCATAATTTGAATTACACTTTGACAAATCAGATTGATGGACACTACCTGTTGAATAATATATACACTGACATTAACTATACAAAATTCATAATTACCTTTACTTTGCCTTGGTTCTTCTGAGTATGAACATGATAAAACTAAAGGCCATCTGCTGTGAAGCACTGAAATAAATCATTGGATATTAAGTTTTTAAATAGCTAAATAAATGGATATTTTGTAATAAGCTACTTTGGGCGGGTCCCGTGATCCTCTGTCATGTTGAATCAGTCCATTGCAGTGGCTCACCTTACTCCCCAAGCTTTAACAATTTGCATTTGGATGAGTATTCGCATGCCTATCATTATCCATTAACCCCACTCAAAACAGAGCTAAATATCATGCCTTATTATGAGATGCTTATGAAATGTTTAATTGTGTCTGTTCTAATTTCAGGCTCGCAGAAAACGTGATATGACAAGGATGCAAAATTATTATGGTTACTAAAAGCCCAGTGCATTCCTCATAAACAAATTGAATGCCATAGCTGGTAAACAACAGAACAACAACAAATAAAACTAGCTTGTTGTTGACAGTTCCAGTTAGAGAAATTAATATGATTGATCTCAGTAGCATCTGTCACGGTTGCTTTGGATGAGCAGCATTTCTTTTATTTTATGAAAGAGCTCGCTAATAAAGCGATTTGCATTTGTACTTTGAAGGATAAAAATCCTGCTAAATGGCATAAGAAATGTCACGCCAATCAGAGAAGGAAGACAATTACTTTGTTTTCATCAGCTTTCCCTTGTTAAAAAAAGTCATATATAATTATATAATTGCTCTGTAAACAGAAATGAATGTGATATTACAAGGCAAAAACAAGACGTACTTTATTTATCCTCATATAAGAACAAGTTACAAGTCTGTCTTGTCTTATAATGCAAATTTCCATGCATCTTATTTCTGCCCTTCTTAATGAAAATGAGCAACGGAAAGTCATGGTGGGCAATTCAAAGACACTGCATCCCGTCACAGATGTTAAAGCACCAGAAAGCACACGGATTCGCAATGGGAGCCTGTAGCATGATCATAGTTGTCACTCACAGATATTTGTTGCGACGGCGTCCCAACAGATTCCATGTTGTGTACCCAGGATGTTTCATTGGATGCCTCCTCGATGTTTCAAAATGTGACATTTGTTTGTGATTTAGATCAAGAGGCGCCATGGGGATTCACGAAATTATTTTCCTCTGAAAGCTGTGATGCTACTCTCATCACCGTTCAGTGTGTATGATAATTTTGAAGCGGGTGGCAAATAAGCTAATAAATGTCCCTGTTCAAAATGCATTGCATGGCTAAAGGTAAAATTGGCTCAATAACAGACGTGAACGTTCCTTAAATCTATGAGGGATTGAGGCCTTGAGAGTTGGAATGTATAGCATTTGGCCAAATATGGAATACACTGCAAAAAAATCGATCTTACCAAGTTTTTTTGTCTCAAATTCAAGAAAAATCTTCAAAAAAGGTAAAAAATCTGCCAGTTGGATGATAATCCCACTTGTTTCCAATGCTAATCAACTATATTCCAGAATTTTCTTGAATCAATCAATCATTTTATTGATCCCAATGGGCTGACCTGCCATATTCTGCCTTGTTTCAACATATTTATACTTGTTCGAAGAAAAAAATCCTGAAGCACGTGAAACTGCATTGGGAACAAGTGGGATTATCTCATCCCACTGGTAGATTTTTTACCCTGTTTTGAGAAACACAAGATTTTCAGACTGAATATGAACCAAA
Organism: Holocentrus rufus; assembly: GCA_900302615.1. Taxonomy (NCBI): domain Eukaryota; kingdom Metazoa; phylum Chordata; class Actinopteri; order Holocentriformes; family Holocentridae; genus Holocentrus; species Holocentrus rufus. The sequence goes on along the minus strand of OMLF01048050.1, from coordinate 1,311 downwards.
ACAACTTAATCTTGGGATTTTTTTTTGCAGTGTAGGCAATTGACCCGGGAGGCTACCATTGATATCAACCATTTTGCATGCAGAAATATCCCCCTTGCAGATAACCGTGTCATTCCCTGCAGCATTCAAGGCGTCCGCGGGTTCAGCTTTCCCCTGTGTGGCTCTAATCGGAGAATCAATCAAATGTCTGCAAGTTATAATGTTTGCAGTCTATTCAAATGACAGGTGCTTGTATGGAAACTGCAACCTGGAGGACCCCACAGCTTCAAATTCCTCCTATGTCTGCTCCAGAGACTGGATTTCAAAGAGTTTTTATGAACACTTCAGAGCAGAGAACAAAGAGCAACTCAGCTCAGAACAGGGTTAGGCATCTGCTGAATACTAATTTGCTATAGCGGTTTGTTGATACTGTATATAATGACATATTCTTCCCTCCATCCGGTGTAGATTTTGCCAATAACTTTGTTTTGTACACTTGCTAAATTTTTGCCTTTGGACATTCCTATTAATAATGCATTGATGCTTCATGCAGTGGCTTCAGCTGTGAATTTAACTGTTGGTTTTGCAAAAAGAAACAAATGTTTTCCGGAATGACAAGAGCACCTTTGCGAGCTGAAAGAAATGATCTGTCATGATGGCGCTGGTCTTTCCTTTCGTCTCTAATTATCCATTTTCTGAGCCAATCATTTTAATGTAATAATTCTACTCACGCATAGAAGTGAGCCATGTCCTCTTTTCTAATGAATATTTATAGCGCAATGCAAAGCAGTCTACTCCCTTCTCCCTCCAGGCCAGACAATTTGGACTTCATCAATATGTATTTCCAAGGACTTCTGGAAAAGGCACTTCAAAGGAACTTCATCAAGGATTCCTTTTGTCTTTTCTGCTGGTTTCATAACCGAGCCCACATACCCCCTTCTCTCTCTTGGTTTGACGTATATCAATAAATTATTCCTCTCAGGGTTAGCATGATGTCTCACTCAAAGACTTTCCTTGCTCTGCTCTGGGAGAGTACGGCGCCATGACAACCATAGCACTTCAGTATCAGTATATATGCATGAAGGTGTACAGATTTATGGAAAAAAAAATAAAAAAATAAAAAAACGATGAAAACTGACCCAGAATATTTGAGCCCTACTTAAATAAAAATATATCTACTGTTAGGGATTCTTTGTAAAAAAAAAAAAAAAAAAAAAAAAAAATACTGTGACACTTTCACCAACTCGCCCAAACACAAGTCCTTGTAACAGAAACTTCTCCTACACCCAGGAGGCAGAGTGATGGGGGATGTAAGAGGATAGTATCTCCTTG